>PVJN01002883.1:0-32500 GCA_004026805.1 Lasiurus borealis | reverse complement strand
TCTGCAGTCACAGTGAGGGAATCCCACACCCAAAGTCCCCTCCCTCCGCCTCCTTCTACTCATATCCATAGGACACCACCAATTTACACATATCTGCTTCCCTCCATTCCAGTAAATACAGACTCTGGCTTTCAATTATTTCTGTCAAGAAGACAATTGCAAGTGTTGATATGGTATTTGGACTTATTGATCAACCAAGCAATGGATCTACACAACCTGTCTTTCAAGAGTTTTAAGAATCCTTTCGGTTTATACTAATTCTCTTTGAAAGGGACACCATTCACTATGACTGAGTCAACGTTCTTAATAATTGCCTCTTGACAAGCAATTATTTAATTCCATCAATAACTTCTTTTCAAATAAAAGTGGGGGAATTAGAACGGAAAGCGAGCAACTTCACTCTCAGTGAAAAGGCAGCTCAGCTAGGCCACCAGCTGGCAGCAATGAGAAAGGCTGATTTATGCCTAAATTCCCTTGGGTCCTGAGGATGAAAAGTAAAACATTCCTAATATGGCCGAAATTGGTTTGGCTCAGTGGATAGAGCGTCGGCCTGCAGACTCAAGGGTCCCAGGTTCGATTCCGGTCCAGGGCATGTACCTTGGTTGCAGGCACATCCCCAATAGGGGGTGTGCAGGAGGCAGCTGACCGATGTTTCTCTCTCATCAATGTTTCTAATTCTCTATCTCTCTCCCTTCCTCTCTGTAAAAAATCAATAAATTATATTTAAAACAAACAAACAAAAAAAACATTCCTAATATGCCATGGGTAGGCTGGCATGAGCAAGGCTGTAATAGTAGCTCAGGCAAATGACAGGTATACTCATTCCCAATCACTTCCTGTTAGATGACTCCTTTCTCCAGACAGGAAGAAAGGTGTTGTTATCTGATTTTGATTATAGTTTTGACCATATTATTTGCCTGTTTAAAAATGCAAATGGTTTAAAGAGAGGAAAAACTTTTCTGGGAATTCAACAAAGGTAGACAACTAATTAAGCTAATTGCCTCACCTCTCCATATTACTGAATCTGCATAAAAATTGCCTTTAGCTATGTCAATATGCCAATGAGTGTAGTGACCTGGGATTGAAAAATTAATGAGGCTAGGAGCATTTTGAAAACTATAAATTCAATTACAAACACTTTCGTTACAAAAATAAAAAATAAAAAATCCTATCATCTGTCAGATTACACCATGGCTAAAAACAAAGTGTTCTATATAATTTGACTAAACTGTTGATTTTTGACCAGAATATTGTGTTAAAATGGGATAATATAAACACAAAATTGTCTATCTTGTTTTGTGTAAAAACCCATTTTGACCCTTGGGTATATTCATTATCTTTTCACTGAACTTAATATTTGTTTTCTTAAGTACTATTATCTTTTAAATTTTTTATTTGAATTTTTGCGGTGACATTGCTTAATACAATTATATGGAGTTCAGGTGTGCAATTTTGTAATACATCATCTGTGTGTTCACCACCCTAAATCACATTTCCTTCCATCACCATTTATCCTCTCCCCCCTTTACCTCTTTTATCTTTCCCCACCCCCTTTTCCTTCCAGTAACCACCATACTTTATCTGTGTCTATGAATTTTTATTTGTTTTGTTATTGTGTTAATCCCTTTACCTTTTTACCCATCCCCTCTACAACACCCCCACCCTTTGGCATCTGTCAGTCTGCTTTCTGTATCTCTGAATCTGTTTCTATTTTGCTTGTTAGTATATTTTCTTCATTAGATTCATCATATGAGTGAAATGGTACTTTTCTTTCTCTAAATGGTCTATTTCACTTAGCACGATACTCTCCAAATCTCCATACTATGGAAAGAGGTAAAATTTCTTTTTTTTTTAATGGTATTTTATGGTATAAATATACCACCACTTTCTTTTTTTTTTTTTCCAGTAAGAATTTTGAACTTGGAAAGCATCTCTGGATAAAGCACCTACTGTCCATAAGACACCCGGGCCTATTTGGATTCCCTCTGGGACACAAGGGCATCTGAAGCTGTTTGCAAACAGCAGGAAAGTTGACAGATGTTGATGTTCTTGACATTACTCTTAAGATACCACATCTAAAAAGATGCAAGTCTATATTTTCTCTAATGGTCTGACAGAAAGACATAAAAAAATAAGTAGCAAGAATATGCAGTGTCTCATAAATAAATAGCTTAGAATGTATGTAAGGCAAAGATATGAACAGAGGGCTGCCATTTTAATATAAAATATATACAAAAAACCATTGAATGCATCATCTAAAGGCTTTATTTTAGGATTACTTACTCAATGAATATTCATGATTTATTGCCTTTACTGAGAGTTATGGGCATATCAAAAGAAAAAACATTATGCATATTTATCATTCTGTTTTAAAATCCACTTCTTCCCTTATTTTATTAGTTATCTAATATCCTTTTAATACAATTAAGTAAAGAGAATTATTTGAAATAAAAGTTGTAATAAGGTATAATCCATTTTTAATATAGTATACAGTGAACATTTGATAAAATTTAGATTACATTTTATAAAAATGAATTTTGAATTTATTCCATGCTCATGACCAGGGCTATTATTAATAATATTAATCTTGGAAAATATTGAAGACATATTTTTAAACCACAAGTCAAAAGTCCACTAATTAATTCAGTGGTGTGTTAAATAGAGCAACATCTTTTGTAGGAACTGTTTTTAAAGAAAGATTTTTGTAGAACTATATGGAAAATGGAAATACATTTCATGGAAATCTGTCTCAATGGTATTTTCAATTACTAGTAATTTGTGGTTTTAGTGTTTATGCTTTGATGAGGATGTAAAATGCACAATATTACACTGATGTAACATTTTACAATTTATAAGTTCTTTCAAAATTGAACTTCTATTTTATAGCACACCTGAGCATTACATGATAGGTATTAGTATCCTTCTTTCTACTGATGAGAAAGGTTAGACCCAGTGCTGAGAGGTGGTGACTTAAGATTGCATGCATCATTGCTATGAAAAAAAGAAAAAGAAAAACAAACCAAAGACTCATCTTCTAACCTTGCCCATCTTTGTGAGATTATGATATAATACTTCCCCTAATATCTGAAAATGTGCTACAAACCTCTTGCCCCTTTTTAGAAAACAACTTTTAGGATCATATAGAAAAATAAGAATTTTTGGTTAAGAACAGAATATTGAGAAACTTCCAGTGGAAACTACTGTGTTTTCTATCAGTTAATTCAATAAGACAACTTACCATTGTTGTTAAGCTAAAAAAAAAAAAAAAATGTTCAAAAAATAGTGGGCCTAATATACAAGTAATTACCCTTGTTTTTGATAGTTTTTCTTATTATGCTTGTGGTTAGAATAATTATATTAAATTCTAGAAGCCCAGTGCATGAAAATTTTTGCACTGGAGGGCATGTCTCTCAGCCCATCCTGACCCCTCACACAGTTTCGAGCCCTCAGGGGCAGGAGACGACCCAATGACCTGGGGAAGGTGATGCCCCCATCACACCTCTGCTGCTGCCACTGTCAGGTGGCCCTGGTTACCAGAGCCTCAATTGGCCCTGGGTGGCTGGGCAGCCATCATCCAAGGCTTGCCTGCACCTTGGGCCAGCTCTGGGTAGCTGGGGAACAGCGGGACTGAGGGGACTGGGAGCCAACATCTTGTGGCTGTGGGTGCTGCCATCTTTGAGGGTGTGGCAGTCGATTGGCATATTTCCTCTTTATTGGCTATGGGTGCCACCAACTTTGAGGGCAGGGCAGTCAATTAGCATATTCCCTCCCTACTGGCTGTTGGCGCTTCCATCTTTGTGATGGCGTGAGGGTCAATTAGCATGTTTCCTCTTTATTAGATAGGATTGTATTTGTTTCCATATGTTGATACAATAAGTTAAACTAAGTAGAAAATAGGATATACATATCATTCTTGCATAGGCAGTGTTATCCAAATCACAAGTGATTAGAAAAGACCATGAAGACTGTTAAGAGGATTTTTATTTCTCCTTATATTTAATAGACTATACATTTAAGTTCCAAATTATTTTAGAAGCATTGGATCTCTATATACATGTAATATTTAAAATGTAGATGACTTGTATGCAGTTTTAAACATTAAAAAAAATTAGAAAACTTTTAAGTCACTTACTTTGTGAGGCTATTATTTAAACATCAAGAAGTCAATATTCCTTGCTGAGACTGGTTTGGCTCAGTGGATAGAACGTCGGCCTGCAGACTGAAAGGTCCCAGGTTCGATTCCGGTCAAGGGCATGTATCCTGGTTGCGGGCACATCTCCACTGTGGGGCATGCAGGAGGCAGCTGATCGATGTCTCTCTCTCATCGATGTTTCTGACTTTCTATCTCTCTCCTTTCCTTTCTGAAAAAAAATCAATAAAAACATATTTTTAAAAAAGAAGTCAATATTCCTATTAATATACTATGTATATTACTAAAAATATCACACACATCCTGAAAACCTGAACACTTTTTCTGGCTGTAATCAGCAAGATGCATCACTAAGGTTGTACTTGTTGCTGCCTTTGAAGATAAAGGGAGAGGTCCATGAGCTAAGGAATTCAGGTAGTCTCTGAAATGCAAGGGAGCAAACTCTTCCACAGAGCCTCCAAAAAAAGAAAGCTACCTTCCTATTATACTCTGGCCCAGTGAGATCCATGTTAAACTTCTAACCCAGTGGTTCTCAACCTTCCTAATGCCGTGACCCTTTAATACACTTCCCCATGTTGTGGTGACCCCCAACCATAAAATTATTTTTGTTGCTACTTCCTAACAGTAATTTTGCTACTGTTGTGAATCACAATGTAAATATCTGTGTTTCCTGATGGTCTTAGGCGACCCCTGTGGTGGGGTCCATGGATCCCAAAGGGGTTGCGACCCACAGGTTGAGAACCACTGTTCTAACCTATAGAACCATCGGACACTAAGTTTATAGTCAGATGGTACAGCAGCAAAAGAAAAGAAATGCACACACAAAGAGATCTTTCTTAAAACATTCATGGGAAAAATAGCTTTCATCAAGAAAAGATGATTAAACCGACATGTGACTTAAAAGCATCAATGGAATTTAGAAATATGTGATCCAACATATTAAGAGATCAAAAAGGAAAACATCTGCCAACCTAGAATTGTGAATTTAGTGAAAGTATCATTCAAGAATGAGAGCAAGCCGAAACCGGTTTGGCTCAATGGATAGAGCATTGGCCTGCGGAGTGAGGGGTCCTGGGTTCAATTCCAGTCAAGGGCATATACTTTGGTTGAGGGTACGTCCCCAGTAGGGGGCGTGCAGGAGGCGGCTGATCGATGTCTCTCTCGCATCGATGTTTCTGACTCTCTGTCCCTCTCCCTTTCTCTCTGTAAAAAAGAATGAGAGCAAAGCATATTTTTAGGCAAGTCAAACTCCAGCAAGTTTACCAGCAAAAACTAACAAAAATTTCACCAAAGACAAGTCAAAGCAGTAGTACTTAAAGTATGATTCTTGGACCAGCAATAAGACATTATCTGTGAGACTTCTAGAAGCATGAAATAAAATAATTAAATAATGAAAAATAAAATGATGGTCAAAAAAGAAACGGGATATTTGATAAAATTGCACTTATCAAACTAGGAATAGAAAAGGACTCACTCTATAGTTAGTTCGAAGTCATCCACAGGAATCTACAGCAAATGCTGCAAATAATGGTAAAACTTTCCTTCCCCTTTAAGATAAGGAACCCGATAGGTATGCTTGCTACCATATTTCATATAAACTAGGGAACTTAGCTAGCACAGGGAAACATAATAGCCCAATAAATATAAGAACCAAAATGAAATCCGAAATGGTATATGTTGGTAGATGATATGGTTATATACATAATCATTGCACGAAGTAAATTGCTTCTTTGTTCAGTGCATTTACCAAATTAATTTCCAATTTGTAGTAAGTGCTTCTACTATATCTCAAGAACAGCTTGCAGGAAGTATTCCCTGCACTTTTCAAGACCTATCACACAGAGACACGTAGAGGAGAATAATTCTCCCTAACTACCCTAAATATCCCCTTGATAATACAACTAGTTGACACACTGGTTATAACTGACCCTCTTCCCCATTATAATTCAAAGAAAAGGCATAAAATATTTAGGACTAAATTAAGTTACTCTCAAATTTGCTTAGGCAACAACATTGTGGATGCAAAGTGTATACCTGACAGTCAACCTTCATTGAATAAGCAAAGCAGGGCTTGGGTATATTGTGAGCAGTGAAGGTGAATATTCAGTTGAATGGTTTCTTGGTAAAACAATATCACGTGAAATTGGTATGGAATTCTAAGAAATGTTAGTCCTTAAAAATGTGTGTGTGTGTGTGTGTGTGTGTGTGTGTGTGTGTGAAGAATTACACTATTATCCAAATACAAGAAACAGAACTATTTCATAAAAGTTGTCTCCAGATTTAAAAAAAGCATTCTCATTCTCAGATTGTGTTTTATAAAAGTGAAATAAATATTTGATATGGAGTACACTTCCCATAGAACTACAGATGCCACTTGAGTATGCAAAATTATATTTGCAGATTATATTTCCTACAGTAAATCCATCCACAAAATATGCAAGGCCAGTTATTATAGCGAAAGCCTTAGGATTTGGCATGTTGATGGAATCTCAAGAAAAGCAAAGCCTCGTGTTTCAAATGCCATTGTTCAAATAAAAATCACAGAAATCCTTTTTCTGTACAATTCACTAAATCTAGAACTCAGATATGCAATAACATGCATTCTTTCCTTTTTTCCCTATGGGGAATTTGAAATTATTAGTGACTTCCATAATCTTATGAAGAGAGAATATTTAGCTCACTTGTATAGATGGCTGATTATTTACAATGCAATTGAGTTTGCTTGTTGGTCTGGTTAATTTGAGAAATGTCAAGGTAGTCTCTCAGTGATACAATATAATGTGCTAATAGGAATCTATGGATTTATCTTAGTAACCTGAACAATGAATGCCTGGAGTTAAATTCTTCAGTGACTGTAATTATTTACAGCACTTTTTAGGGAAAAACACATTAGTTCTTTGCAGAGAGCAAGACAAAATTTAGTTTTTGAAAATGTGCCTAATGCCATTTATTCAGTTGTCTTAAGGTGAAATTATATATAATTTCCAAGTAATAGCTACTTATATTGGATATCTTTCATAAAAAAAAACAGATCAGCTTTTGTAAAATTTCCAGTAATGTGTAAAGCATTTTATTGAAGCATAAGTTACTGATAAAAGATGATAGGTTTTATCTGATGAGCTGTTTATGTAGAATTGCACCAGTGGAAATAGAACATTTTTATTAGAAGCATTTATTATTTAAAAATATATATATTTATCCTGGTACCTGAACTTTAAAATATAATAAAGCTGCCTTCTGAGAAACATTATTACATTGATCTGCTGAGTGAACTAATTACCCACTTATGGACATCTTAGCTAATTAAATCCAACAGAGGAATCTTTGAACCGATCATTTTTGGAAGATATATGGTAGTGCGTTTTTAGTTAATTAAACTTTATTTTAGATATGAAGGAAAAGTTGGAATCACAGAGCACAGTGAAATTTTTTCTAAAATATGAGTGAAGTAGTTGAATTCAGATTGCACTCTGCTGTATATATTCTGACTAGAGAGGATGTTGTATATTTGCATGGAAATATTTTAAGACAAAAAAGCTAAAGTCACAAAATCTCTAATTTGAATATATACAAGTAAGTGGTCATGCCTGGCCAGTATGGCTAAGTGGTTTAGCATCAACCCATGAACCAGGAAGTCATTATTCAATTCCTTACTAGTCAGAGCACATGCCTGAGTTTCTTGGCTCAGTATCCAGTGGAGAGGTGTACAGGAAGCAGTCGATCGGTGATTCTCTCTCAGCATTGATGTTTCTATGTCTTTATCCCTCTCATTTACTCTCTCTAAAATAAATAAAAACATA
The DNA here is from genome assembly GCA_004026805.1 of Lasiurus borealis. Classification (NCBI taxonomy): domain Eukaryota; kingdom Metazoa; phylum Chordata; class Mammalia; order Chiroptera; family Vespertilionidae; genus Lasiurus; species Lasiurus borealis. The sequence continues at coordinate 24,550 of PVJN01002883.1, read as the reverse complement.
CTTTAAAAAATGGTCATTCTAAAATAGTTAAGTACATTTAAATGTCATTTTAATGTATTTTTATCTCATGCAAATGCAGACAATTTAGTATCAAAGCAATTGCTATCTAGTGCTCACTGGAAGGGGAGGATGGATTGACTGCCCTCCTGTAAAATCTGTTTACTTTTTATAATAACTTCACTTAGTACCTATGATACTAATTTCAGAAAGAAGTGACTAACCATTTTTATAGAGAAAAAAAAATATCCAGAGAAGAACAACACCAAAATATATAGGAGGCCAAAAGCATATTAATATATTTCAATAGGTAAAAGTTAATGTATTATATACATATCCTCCCTCCTTAGATTTAGTAGATGAAAAGAGGACATTAACCATGTGTACGTGGAAATTTTTCTGGAAGGAATAAAATTGTGCTCTGGGTTTCTGGCATCCTTTGTAGAAGGTCCCCAAGAAAAGAACTGTCATTGTTGGGGAAAAGGACTCTGTATCTTTTATATACATATTAAAGGCCCAATGCACGAAATTCATGCAAGGGAGACCATTCTAGTCCTGGCTGCCTCAGACCTGGCTACCTCATGGGCCCGCGGCCCCACCTCCCATCCCCTGCTCACTGGTCGTTCTGGAAGGTTGTTCCAGAAGTTCATTCTGCTGTCCAGCCTAATTAGTATATTAGTTCTTTATCATATCGGATATTTTTTGTCCCTATAAGCAGGTGCTTAGAGCAAGAAAATTTTTGTATGAGAAGAATTGGTGAATTTATAAAAAAATTAAATGAATATAATCCTATCTAATAAAAGAGTAATATGCAAATTTACCATCACTCCAACACACAAGATGGCTGCCCCCATGTGGTCAAAGATGGCCGCCCCCATGTGGACACAAGATGGCTGCCACAAGATGGCTAGCAGGGTGATCAGGCCAGCAGGGGAGGAAAGTTGGGTGTGGCCAGGCAGGCAAGGGAGGGCAGTTAGAAGTGACCAGGCCAGCAGGGGAGGGTAGTTAGGGGCAATTGGGACATCAGAGGAATAGTTAGGCATCAATGAGTTTGGCAGGGCAGTGGTTAGGGGTGATAAGGCTGGCAGGAAGAAGCAGTTAAGGGAAATCAGGAAGACAGGCAGGCGAGTGGTTGGGAGCTAGCAGTCCTGGATTGTGAGAGGGATGTCCAACTGCCATTCAGGCCTGATCCCACAGAGAGGGTGCAGGCTAGGCTGAGGAACACACACCCCCATGCACAAATTTCATGCACTGGGCCTCTAGTGCATATAATATTTTAATAGACAACTATTTTCATACTCAATGAACAGAGTGGAAACATGTTTTGTACTTGCTTTACAGACTGAGACTGCACAGTGCCATTCCAGATACTGAGATGGGGACAATCAATTTCTTAAATGAAAGTAGTAAATTTTGCATCTCAATGGCTGTCAGTTTACAGTTAACTACTTGTTTTTATTAGCAGTTGACAAAGCATCTTATTAGTGAAGATCTGATGGAGACACAGAGCATCCTTGGATTATTCTTATGATGATTAGTTTAGGAAGAACAATGAATATCTTTTAAACTCCATGACGACACTGGCATTCTTATCCTTTTTTTCCCATTTCCAAATTATGTCTTAGCATCATGAGCTACAAAGTAAAAACAGATTTGATGTTGAAAATCAGTTTGAAATGAAAACTGAGACTTTATGACAATTCATCACTGAAATTCCTAAGATACAACACTCTTGTTTATGAAAAAGTAGCTAGTTTAATATACAGTATGAAGAGAGAGTTAATAAGGGGCAGGACAGGTGACATTTAAAATAGGATGGACAAGGAATTTTTGAGCGGATGCCTGAAGACTTTCACTATCTTGGGAAAGAGCTTTCAGTAAGAAGGGTCAACAAGTGCAAAGGCACTGAGATAAGTGCTCACTTGCTTAATGGAGTGATGTGGAAGCAAGGCTGGTTTCAGAGGAATAAGAGAAAAATGGAATATTCTTTAGAGTCAAAGAAGCTCCAGAGTCCAGATCTGTTAGCAGTGGTTTCTTAAAGCCTTTCTTTTTTAAATGCCTACCTATAATGTCTAATATTGTCTGCTTCAGTTAGTTACACCTGTTGGCCTTTATTTGTGTTCCTAAAATTGTCTCTTGTGTCCTACTTGGAGAAGTAGTAAACTCATCTCCAAAGCTACCGTAAGTATTTGGCATGTTACACATCCTCAAACAGCATTCATAAGTACAAAACCTAAGATTTCAGTATGATGTCGAGAATGGTGTTATAGCCTTCATAAACTCCTGAATTGTTTAGAAAAAATGCATTTGAAGTCCAAAGAAATTAAAAGAAAAGAATAATAGCTTAAGTGAATAGGTGTAGTTTTCCTTACATACCAAGAAATCCAGAGGTTACATCTAGTGCTTGTGTGATGGTTCAGCAATACCATCCCCTTCTTTCTTTCTTCTCCTTTAGATTTAGCAGATTGGCCTACCCTTGTCCAGGTGAAGAATTTCTACTAAAGCTTTAGATTTTGCTTTCTATTTCAAAGCAGGACAAAGAAAAAGGAACAAGTTTCCATTCCCAACTCTTTCTTTAATAAAGAAACAGAAGCTTTCCTACACTCTTGCTTCCCCCAATCCAGAACATTCGTTTGATTATATTGTTAACATTACATGAAAACTGAAAAAAAAAAAGGTATTTACCCTTTTCCAAATTCTATTCTGTGGGAAAATGAGAAAGAATTTTGGAATAGGATTACCTTTAAATATCTTTAGCAAAATGTACTATCAGCTTAAAGCCTTATGACCATATATTATTGTTCTAGGTAAACTTGTTTTACCAATAATTACTGTGCCATAGTGCCTGATAATCCTATGCAGTATCTTTGTCTTTCTGCTATGTCTTCAGTCCAGAAGAAGTTACAGATTAATTAACTGACACTTTGTAAGATTTATTAACTGACACTTGGTTTTAGACTTATTTAATACATTTTCTCCCAGCATCTATTATTTGAGGATCCAATGGCATCTACCTCTTCCTCCCAGCGAATGATACTTGGTTGGGAGGCTTGGTAATAAACATTCTATATAATAAAAGGCTAATATGCAAAATGTCCCTTCCACCAGGGGTTGGGGTCCAGCAGGCCAACTACCTGATTGGGGGCAGGGCTGGCCAGGGGAGGGGCCACTTCCCCTTGTCCTTGTCGGCTTGGCCCCATCAGCCCCCATCGGGGCAGGCTAGCCGGACCCCACATGTTCACTAATTCATGCACCAGGCCTCTAGTATATAATAAAAAATTAAATATTTTATTAGTCTTCTATAGAGAAGAGTATTTTCTAACAGTAATGGATTACATAGTTTGACAATGTGCCAAGTATAATCTGATCACTTGATAACTATTCACACAGTTAATCCTTACATAAACCATTTGACCTCATTTGCAGATGATAAGACTGGAGCCCTGGAGAGAGGTCCTTCAGGGACCAGCCCAAGGTCTTTCAGATAGTGTTTGGCAGAATCAGAGTTCAAACCAGGCAGCCTGGCTCCAGAGTCCATAGATTTAAATCTACTACATTGACAGTGGTTCGTCTCTTCAAATTATTAGACAGATAATTCTCCAGCATCCCATATCTCCTCCATCAACAGAAGCACATAAAACTATTAAGAGGAATGTACACTTTATAGTTATTGTGTAAAATTTTAAAGCTAATGTGCAAAAACCAAATTTTAAACATCTTTCATTCTAATTAATATGATACAAACATTCAACTGTACTTTTATGGCACATTAATTAAACAAATGTTTTCACACTCCTTCAGGGACAGTTTTGAGAGTGAAAGTGTGTAGTCTTAGTAATTAATACAGGGCAATCAGCATAAAACAGAATCATAACCCTCCCCCCAGTAAATTAGGACTTTTCATCACCCCAATTTTAAGTCCTCGATATATTCAGTAGAATGATCTTATTTCTTTGCAACTAACTACAAATTCTAATTTAAATAATCCACTCAGGTTTTCCTGAAGCAAGAACTCATTTTTAGCAACACACTTTTCATTTATGTAGGTAAATAACTGTCACTCTTTTCAACTAATATCTGTAATTGTGAGCTTGTTTCTGATTGTCTTGTCAGATTCCCCACTGCTATAATTGCTCTTGTTATTTAATCTCTGGGTTTAGAATGCAAGCAAACCCATGGAACAGCACGCTGTGAGATGACATAATGATCTCCAGCATTGAAAAATCATGGTTTCAAGGTCTCTTTAATGTTTGTTTTCTGAAATTCCCTCAGCTTTGTCCTTATGTGTATGTTATAGTGGGGGGTTGTTAGCATGACACTGTGGCTGTAAATAATATTTTCTGGAGGAGTGAATACCTGAATAGTAGTTGGGCAAAATAACGTGGATTACCTAAATAAATGTTTTATATTTTCCTTAGCAATATGGTCCTCAAACCCAGCCCATCTTTTGCACTCACTTTTCCATTCCTGGAGAAAAAAAAATATGTTGTGATATGCACAACTCAGTTGTGATCACATCACTCCCCTGCTCAGAGATACACAGTCAATTTCAATTTCCTACTAATGAAATCTAATGTTTCAACCGGACTTTTAAATCCTTCACAGTTTAAACACAGTCTCATTTAACACTCATAAAATGTAACCCATACATTCCTGCTCCGCCCCCCCCCCCCCGCCTTATATTTTAACAATTATGAACCTGGGAAGAATCTCATAATCATCATTCCTTTAATATGAGACTTTCTTGACAGTTTAGATAGTTTCTCTTGTTGTGTTTCCAAGCTTGCTCATTTTTCTTCTGCTTTATCTAATCTGCTGTTAAGATCATCTGACACTAGTTTTTATTTGAGAACTAGAGGCCCAGTGCACAAAATTCTTGCACTTGGGGAGGTCTGTCAGCCTTGCCTACATCCTCTCCCAGTTGGGGAGACCTTAGGGAATGTCTGACTGATGGCTTAGGTTCGCTCCCCCCAAGAGAGGCTCCTGCCACTGCACTGCTGCTGCACTCACCAGCTGTGAGCCCAGCTTCTGGCTGAGTGACACTCCCCCTGTGGGAGCACACTGACCACCAGAAGGCAGCTCCTGCATTGAGCGTCTGCCTCCTGGTGGTCAGTGTGCATCATAAAGACCAGTCATTCTGTTGTTCAGTTGATTTGCATATTAGCCTTTTATTATATAGGATTATTGAATTTTAATTCAAGTAGTTATACTTTTTTCTTTTTCATATCTACTTTTTTCTCACCTTATGTTTATATTTTTCTTTAAATCCTTGCTCATATATATAATATTGAATGTAAAATTCTTGTTATCTATTTCTACCATCTGTCATTTCTAGATTTATTGATGGTATTCTTCCTTCTTTGGGTCACATTTTTTTTATTCTTCTCATTAATTCAATGCTAAGTATATTGATGGCTACATTTTGTAATTTCTAGATTTTGTTGTCTTTTAAAATAAATGTATTATTATTATTATCACTAGAGGGCCAGTGCACGAATTCGTTCATGGGTGGGGTCTGGATGGCCTGTCCCGAGGTATATCAGGGCCAAACTGGACTGGGGGAGGGGCCACAGGAGGTTGGCCAGCAGGCCCCACCCCTGATTGTGCCAGCTGGCTGGCTGCAGTGAGTGTCAGAATGACAGGTCTTTCTGGTTGCTCTGATCGCTTGGCTTTTATATAGAGAGATTATTATTTGGTATGTACTTTATATACTTGCAAGGATCCAGTTGAAGTTGATTATTTAGGGAACCTCCTTTTTAAGCTTTATTTGGCAGATCTACCTTGCTCTTTCATATTCCAGCAGGATATTCGTGGAGTCTTTGCTGAATGTCCAAGCTATTCAGTAAAGTTCCTTCACTCTCACCAGTTGAAACTTTGCATTATGCAAAAGCTTAAGGAGCCCTAAAGAGATTCCTATAGCTCTTACTTGGCATATTTCTCATTTCTTTAGTTCTATGGCCTCTAACTTCTAGACATCTCAGCCTGACTCCCATCTCTTTCACCTCAAATCTATGAGAATACTATGCCCTTTGGCAAGCTCTCCTCCTTGTTTTTCATCCTGAAAAGTGCTTTCCATTTGAAAACCTGGGTGAATATTAGTCTGGACTCATTTATTTCCTTTCTCTATTGATAACTATCCAATACTGTCTGAAAACAATTAATTTATATTTTTCCAGGTTTTTAGTGCAGGTGTGGGGGCTACTAAGATATGGTATTCTGTCATGGACAAAAACAGGAGTCCTCAGTATGATTTTAATGGCTCAGAATCTAAATTAAAGATGGCTCTCAATCAATATTTTTGTACTATTCTTTCCTTCTTATATCTGGTGTTATTGATACCAACATGAATTTTGATTCTCTCAATTTTTTTCTCTTTACACTGTATTTGAATTATTTTCAGTATTCTAATATTACCACTTAATGTTAAAGATTTTTTTTTATTATTATTACTTCACTCTAATTATTTGCCTTTTACTTTTCTGAATATTTTTCTTCCTTCCTTCCTTTCTTCCTTTCTTTCTTTCTTCCTTTTTTTCTTTCTTTCGTCTTTTGGCAGACTTCTCATAAAATTTGGCCCTTGGGAAGTCCTTTGGGAAATTGAATGGGGAAACCAGTAAATTCACCTCTCACTTACTATTTTGCCCCAGACAGTAATGACATCTCTTTGCCTCCAGTTCTTGTAGGAAAGACCCTGCTTCTGTGATCCTTCCTCCAGTTCATCCCTATATTTTTCTTACTTTGCTCCCTTGAAAACACCTGCAATGCTAATGTTTTTCAACCATGTCAATCAAAGTGCACTTATGCTTGTCTTGTCAGATCATCTGATATGACATAGACCATTTAATTAAAGCATCAAACTAATTTTATATTAATATGACAAAATAATTCATGACTTTGAAAAGTGTTTTTTTTAATTTATGTCTATATTTTAGCTGGATAAAGTTAGATACTATTTATAAAATAGTTTGAACAACTTCTCACTAACTTTAAGAGTTGATTTCTCCACAATATTTTAAATAAAAAAAAAAAATTATTCTGTAACCTATCAGTATGATTTCTTTTGAGGTGATTTACCCCTTTACTGACTACCAACAGTAGGTAGTCAGTAAAGATCAACCTCAAGTAGTTCATTTAGGGATCTCCTTTTAAGCTTTATTTGACAGATCTACCTTGCCCCTTCATATTTAAGCAGGATATTTGTGGAGTCCTTGCTGAATGTCCAAAGTACAGTAGGTCCTCAGATTATGTCAGAGATCCTTTCCTATGGCGCAACATAATGCAATTTTTACTATAAGTCAGAATCCATCTATATAAGCACCTATGTCACTCACATGGAACACATACACAGCAGTAATGAAGTGAAGCAATAAGAAAAATTAAAAGAAGGATAAAGATTTCTGATCCTTACTTGTGGTAAATAAATAATAAAAAAAACATAAAACATATATGTACATATGGTGACATGACAGAATTATATATATAGGAGGTGGTGATGTAACCATAAAATGACATACCTTGAGTCCAATGTAACCCAAAGACTGCCTGTATTCAGTAATATTCCTTCACTCTCCCTAGTTGAAACTTAGCAATACTTAAGGAGTCTGATACAGATTCTTGTCTCCCTTAAATTTTCAACATTCCTCTTTCTCTAATAAAAATAACTTTTTTTTAAAGTGAAAAAAAATAAATTTACATTAAACTACTGTTAGAATGGCTATAATTTATAAGGCCAGTCATATCAAGTATTAGCAATGGTATCAAGAAACTGGAATTCTTACACACTGCTGGTAGGAATGTCAAAAGTACAACTATTATTATGCAAAAATAGTTGGGCTATTTCTTTAGTAGTTGAATGTACATATAACATATGACTCAACCACTCTATTACTAGGTACTAATTTCAGATAGTTTAATGCTGATGAGGAGACAAAGGAAACTAAATAGACAGGGACTGAACTATGGGTGGAGGAAGTAGAACTGGGAAACCCAACTAGGCGAAATTGCACCCCAGCTGGTAGGGAAGAAAGGGAGTGGGTAGGGGACATGAGCTTTAAAATGTATGGATGTTGCTAAGACAGGCCGCTGGCAGAAAACCAATCACAAGGCAGTGAGGCATATAACCAAGCTCAAGAATGTCATAAAGGCAGAATCCTTAGAAAAGACCAGTCAGGAGCTAGCAAGGCATGGGTCAATCCATAAGGGAAAAGTGTGCACGTGCCCATGTTCTCTCTGCTCTCCCTGGTTTGCTGGATTCCTGGCTCCTCCCATAGTTCAATCCCTGGTCGGGGATGAGTTACCATGAGCCCACGTGGCTTATGATCATGTGGGCCTCCACACATGAACTAAGAGATTTTCATTAATTTGGATGCTGAGTTACACCCTGAAACTCTGGACACTGCCTGCCTTTGGCACCCTAGCTGCACCTTTTCCAGGACTGGCTGAATGGGCATGGGACTTTGGAAACTGAGACAAAGAAGCTTCACCAGTGACCCTCCCAGTTGCTCCCTGCGGCTGGGAATCCATCTGTCTCTCAATAAACTGTGCTTCCAAGAACCATTTTGTCTGTGGATCCATGTTTCGGTTTTGCGAGACAATGAATTATGCCTGAATGTTTATAGTAACTTTATTTATATTAGGCAAACATTAGAAACAACCAAACAAATTTGTAGTTGAACAAATTATGCTATATCCGCACCACAAAGCTAGTCAGCAATAAAAAAGAACTACTCCTATACACATGAATCTCAAAAATGTCACAATCCATAAAAGAAGCCCAAAAGCAAAGGCTACATTTTGTATGATTCCATTTGTATGACTTCCATGCACATCCAGAACTAGAGGGACTGAACATGGATCAGTTACTTCTAAGGGCTAGCAGTGGGGAATGGGGGTGGTTGACCTAAAAAGGCTATGAGGTAATCGATTAACTCTGTATCTTGATCAAGGGGAATTTATACAACTTATATGTGAAGAATTATCCTATGTTAACAATACCTCACTTTAAAATAAATATACTCATTTATTGAACAAAAAACACTTTCTTATTGAATTACTCTTTCTTACATTGTGCTTTTCCTCTTTATCTTATTATTAAATATATATTCCCTTTTAACCCTTTTCCCCTTCAAACGCATTATGAAAGTGATTTAATGAGAAATAGTCTCAACTTTTAATATTTTTACAGACCGATTTGTCTGCACACTCTATCTTCTATTGATATACATGTCAGATACTGCATTCAGTGCAAGAATATATTTCTCACTGTTTTAATTCCCTGTAAGACATAGTTTATGATACTTTATACAAACCTTCAATATAAAAATAAATTGAATTGAGCTTGTTATAGCTCTATCAAAGACGGGTTCATTTGGAAAGAATTTTGTTGGAGAAGATAATGAGCAGGTACTTATGTATGTATCACCATTTCCAAAATGGTGCATAGAAGATTTTCTTTGAAAAATATGAATATAGCATATATTAGATTGCTGCTTCACTCGGGAAGTTTGACAATTTATATCTCCCATTATAATTTTTTCAATCAAATTATCTTCTGCCTTGAGATTAATAAAAATTAAAGATGAATTCTTAAATTAAAGTTTTACTAAGATAGCCCTTCACTCCTTTTCCATATGGAAAGGGAAATTAGGAAAGCAGGTGTTTTTTTTAACGCAGCAACCAAACATTAGTTCTGTCAAATTATACGTATGCAGTCAATATCTTCTTTCCAGAGATTGTATTTTTTTTAATTTCCTGTGATGTTTAGTGTGTCCTTTATACCATGATCATATACATCTCTAAAACAAATTATTTAGAGTTTAATTTTCAAGAGATGTAGTTGTTTATCAAAATTAGAGTAGCATTATTTTACTTGGTGACTGTACATTTAGAGTAAAAATGTTTGTAGAAGTGGTTTTCAGTCAATATATATATTATAGTCCTAGTCCGTTTTGCTCAGTAGATAGAACTTTGGTCCTTGGACTGAAGGGTCCTGGGTTTGAATCCAGTCAAGGGCACATACCTCGGTTGCAGGCTCAATCCCCAGCCCTGGTCAGGGCTCCTATGAGAGGCAACCAATTGATTTGTCTCTCTCATGCCAATGTTTCTTTCTTTCTGTATCTTCCCCTCCAGTCTACTCCCTCTTAAAAAAAAAAAAAAATCAATGGAAAAATATCCTCTGGTGAGGATTAACACCACCACCCTCCCCCCCCCCCGTCCAAAAATGTATTATGCTTAGGAGATTTGAAATTTTTATAAATAATTTTAGATTTATTTTTATCATTATATTTTAAATCCTCACCTGCAGATATATTTTCATTGAGAAAGAAAGAGAGAGTGAGAGAGAAAAGGAGAAAGACATCAATTGGCCTAACCAGGGATTGAACCCGCAACCCAGGCATGTGCCCTGACCTGGAATCACACCTGGAACCTTTTGATGTACAGGACATTCTGACCAACTGAGTCAAGTGTCCGAGGCAAAGTTTTTATCATTAATAGGCTTTTTATTGTAAGAAAAGTGTGAGTTCACATTCAGGCATGATAAATAATACAGAGGGATCCCATTTACCCTTCATCCCACTTAGGAAACTCGACATTTTAAAATCAGTGTTGGTGTCCGTTATTTTTGTTTGTGTTTCTTAACTCATCTGTTCATTCGATGATTGGAAAACTAGTTCTTGGTGGCTTGTGAAGTACTTCAGTGGTTGTAACATAGTTCTCAATTAAATAGTCCTATGTCGGAAACCAAACATTGTTCTCACTAAATGGATGTAAACAGGAGGCTAGAAGGCTGGTCAACCTTGAAGCTCTGAAAGGTCAAAGCCAGCCACCCCTATCTAATTGAGACAATGAGTTTCCCCATCAAATAATCATATCAATCCCGACTGATAAAATAATCTACTTGTTACTGGAATTGCCTGCTTCAGGGCAAAGGGTGGATCCCAAACCTGAATAAAAGGGATGGCAAGGCCAAAGGAAGGTGGCTGTCCTTTCCACTAGAGGAAGGCTCCCGCCTGGCCCCCCAATATCGCCAAATTAATGTTTTCTAGTCTCTCATTTCGTTTGTGTGCGGCCTCCTTCAAAACCCAAACCCTGACCCAGAAACCCTGAACCACGCGGGACGTGGAAAGAGGTTCCCACAGTCCTATAGAGTAGCTTTTAAAGTTTTCAAGAATACTGTGATTAAGAAACCTTTCAGTTCCAGGTGATTAAAAATCCAACTCAATCTGACATCAAAAACAAAACAAAATGTAGACTCACTGGCACACATACAAGTAGGAATGGAACTGGCTTTTGGTTTGGCTAGTTTTGCCAATAACTATGTTTTATCACGACTCAGTTTTCTGTGTTGTGTTAATTTTTAGGTAGATTAAGACTTCTACATTCATGCCTTACATAACAAGTGAAATAATCATGGATTCTCTTCTCCAAAGTCTCTGAATTCCAAAGTAGAAAATCATCTTAGTTTTCTGTTTGAGTATTTTTGTGATATAAAGACCACCCCAGTATACACACATTAGATGATATTTGCCAATCATATGTAATAATAACTAACATTTACTTATAATTAACAATTTATCCAGCAGAGCTTTAAGCATTTTTATCTCCTTTCATAATTACAACTCAATTATCTCCATAACAGATCAGAATTATAGAGTTCGTAAGCTGTAAACCCAGTACTGTTGACAGGGAATAGTGATATATTTTATTATTTATTAAGGTTTTCCATGTGAGTTCCTTGGGATCATCTGTTTAAAAAAATTCACTATATCAAGATAACTCAAAATAAGATAGAATTTAATGTTACATTTTAATACATGTAATTAATTTCTTGTTCTACATAATGCTATCTGTGTTTTATAGGAAAAATATTTCTCAAATCCTTTCTTCCCTTATTAAATAAATGTTTAATATATTGGTATAGTTTTAGATCATTAATTTAAAGGGACCCAGTGCTCTGTATGGGTACCCAATTTCTCAGACCAGGAATGTGACTGCAGAGAGGCAGTGTCTAATTGGATTATTGACTTTTTTCCACAGTTCTCAATTTCTCTCTTCTTACTTTCTGCTGAAAACCATTACTTTTAAGAAAAGGAATTTCTATTATGAAATGGCCTTTCTATTTTATCTTACTGTCTCCTGTTCAGCTTATGTTTATCAGTTTCATTTTATCCCTGTCATTTTCCTCAGACCTGACACACAGCTTATTTCTTTATCAGAACTCCTCACTGTTATGCATTATCTACTTCCTTGTTCCGTAATGCTTGATATCCAGATTGCTTTCATCAAGAATGTTGATAAAAATATTAATTAAATGTTTAGCTTGCCATGTGAACCTCTGATCATATCGGTACTGTGATTTCACAAGTTGGACAACCAATTTTTATTTCTTAAATGTGGTATTATTAAATAAAATAAAATAAAAAATAAAGTTAAAAAATAGGCCAATTACTGTTTTTTAAAAATTATCTTTATTGTTGAAACTCTTATAGATGCTCCCCCTCTCCCATTGACCTCCTCCACTCTGCTCTTGCCCTCTCCTCGGGCCTTTAGGGCACTATTGTCTGTGTCCCTGGGTTATACATACATGCATATACGTTATTTGGAGGCCAACTACTCTTAAAAACAAGATGATGTTGCTGAAATCGGTTTGGTTCAGTGGATAGAGCATTGAACTGCTGACTGAAAGGTCCCAAGTTCAATTCCAGTCAAGGGCATGTATCTTGGATGTGGGCACATCTCCTGTAGAGGCATGTAGGAGGCAGCTGATCGGTGTTTCTCATTGATGTTTCTAACTCTCTATTCCTCTCTGTAAAAAATCAATAAAATATATTAAAAACAAACAAACAAACAAAAAAACAAGATGATGTTTACTATAAGGTCAAATATATGGTTAAAACTGGCTCAGAGGCAATCACCTGCTGAGCTCTTGGGCAAACATAAGATTTAACAGTTAGTGAAAATAATGTTGTCTGAAGCTGAAACCATCTTTATCTTTATTGATCTCTTTCTTGTTTGGTCCTTCTCTTTAGCATAAATTCTTGATTTTTGTGAATTTGAGCTCAAAGGCCATGACCATGGACAGGGTTGAAGCATCCATTCTGTTTCTTCCTGTGGGAATTGGGATGACTCAACTACAGTCTGGAGATCATTCTATAAAATTTTCTGTGGCAAACATCCTCAAAATACTAGTTCTCATTCTAAAATAAAGAGATTGGAGAGAGAGATAGCCAGATATAGAAGGATGGTGGTCAGTGGAGAAAACGTAAGCTCCCTCCTATCCACACCCACTCACCCTTCCACATATAGGAACATGTGTAGCATTGTAATATATTTATACACTGAGTGGCCAGATTATTATGATCTCTGAATGCATAATAACTGGCCACTCAGTGTGTGTGTGTGTGTGTGTGTGTGTGTGTGTGTGAGTGTGTGTGTGTGTATATAATATAATAGAAGCCCGGTGCATGAATTCGTGCATGAGTGGGGTCTGCCCAGCCTTGCCAGGGAGAGGGGACATGGGTGGTTGGCTGGCTTTCCTGTTGTTCAAACTCCAGATTGAGGGGACAATTTGCATATTAGCCTTTTATTATATAGGATATACACTGAGTGGCCAGGTTATTATGTGTTCAGAGATCATAATAATCTGGCCACTCAGCGCATATTGGAAATATACTTTTTAATTTTAGATATTAGCTTACCACTATACACAAGAGAATATTATAATAGAAAGCTGAAATTTGTTGATGTAATATAAATTATGGTGTAAATTATTATGAAGATTTAAGTTATGATGTAAGCAACATTAAATAGTCATACAAAATGTTTATATGAACATAATTTTAAGGCTTTCTTTCCATTGATTTTTTATATAGCATTTGATTAGAAGTTAATATAGATTTATTGATGTTATTCTTGCCTATAATTATCTAGGGTTTTGAATTAAGATCTTCATTGCAGCTATATAAAATATTTATTACATATAGATATGATAGTTCTATATTTACAAGATACCAATCTTTAGAAAAATAATTTTGAATAAATATTTCCTCATAAAATAAATATACTAATTTTTATTATTTTCATTCAATTTTACTTTATAAGCAGTTATGAATAATATACTGCAGTGTTTTCAAATATCAGATTATACTGAAAAGTTAATATTTATTGATGATGTTAGCCTAAATATACTAGTATATTTGCTTATTTTTTGTTGACTTAATTTTAATGTACTTATTTTAATAACCCCCACTTATGTTTGCTCTTGTCTATAATGATTAAAAAAATTACAACCATTGGTGATCCCTTTAGAGTCAGCTAACTTACTACATATATCTAGAAATGTATCTTTCTCTGCATTTTGCCTTTCATTTTAAAATATATTATTTTAAAAATATTATAGTTAAGATAAAGTAATTTTATAGTGGATACTTGCTTCCTAAATTCATGTAAAATAATAAAAACTTTTCCTTTAGTATCCACTTGCTAACTTTTACTTGATTTAAAATCAGTGAATCATCATTTACTTCAAAGAGCAGGTAAAGATTTCAAAGAAACTGCACTGCTAGAATTACATATACATAAGCACATGTTCTAACATATGCATAGTTACTGATACTGATAACCTTCCATTCAGCTGTCCCTTGTTAGGCTCCTAGTGAAATGAAGTGGACAACACAGGGATCTTTCAAGTGAGACTTGAAGGCCATCAATCTATGAAATATCTGGAAGAGCTATGAACATCTGGCACAAAATAAATTCTGCTGGGTTAGCCAACATCTGTCTTACTTTTACTTCAGCCCCATTAAAAGATACTTCAAATAAAGCAAAACCATGTTGGAAGCTCTGTTGCATATAGTGCATCAAAAAGTCATCTGTCTTTGACAGGCATTGATTAGCTGCCTCCTGCACACTTCCTACTGGGGATCAAGCTCACAACCTGGGCATGTGTCCTTGACTGAAATTGAACCTGGGGTCCTTCCACAGGTGGATGCTCTATCTATCCACTGAGCCAAATCAGCTAGGGGAAGAAGTCATCTGTCTTTTGCATACACTGCATCAAATAGGAAGGGTTTCAGACATGACAAGAATTACAAGTGAGCATTTAGTACAGAAAAGAGAGCAAAGCCCACAAATCTTCGAAGGCTCTACTAATTCAGTAGAAATATAAGTTTAAAAAACAAACCTTCCCTTTTAATTATTCACCAAATTATCTTACTTAAATAATTCAATTTGGATGAAAAAGCCAAAAAAAAAAAAATACTGTCTATTATAGACAAAAGAAACCAAGTTTTATTAAGCATACATGTTGGGTCCAATTCACTCATTATGGAAATTACCTGCTATTGGCAATGTTAAAAGGACATCAATATAATTCAAAGTCACTCTAGACAACCACAGGGCATACAAGTTCACAATCTCTCAGGAAAAGCATTATTGGAGCATCTTCACTCAAATGAGAAATATATTTCTTTAGAAATTTGTAGAGGACTTCTATAGAAGCCAATGCCACTCCAAATAATGTGTTTGCATATCAATTTTTACTGTGTGTGTTCTCAATACCAGTTCTGGGATGTGGACTGTGCCCTACATTACCATGATTATCAGGTTATATGAAAAATAGTAATCTTTGACACCAGTACAGAATGAGACAAATGACCAGATCAAAGCACATATGCATATGTATGTTGATAACACGTATACATGCCTATGCACATATGCTTAAAGCAGTGGTCAGCAAACTCATTAGTCAACAGAGCCAAATATCAACAGTACGGTTTTTGGCTTTTGAGAGCCCAAAACTGACTTCTACACATGGGCCACAAAGTTTCCATCACACTGTATGTGTCCACCTGCATGTGGTATTTTGTGGAAGAGCCACATTCAAGAGGCCAAAGAGCCGCATGTGGCTCCTGAGCTGCAGTTTGCTGACCACTGGCCTAAAGTAAATTCATGTGAAGACATATATGTACATCAATTCTATGATACATGAAATTTGTTTCTTTGCCTAGTATTTGCTTTTATACTTTAGAAAATTAAAAAGAGAAACAGATAACAACAAAAACAAAATCAACAACAACAAGAAAATAAAAGCAAGATATTCCCTTTCCTTTTCAGAAATTGATTACTGGAAATTTATAGTCTCTATCCTAATACTTAGGGATGATCATCTCCTATCAGGTTGAAAATTGTTACAGTGTATGACACTCAACATTTTCTATAGAAAAGTCAATTTTTATTAACATAAAAATTCATTTATTTACCAGAGTTTCTTAATTGTAAATATATCTAACATATTAGTCTTATATAATTGAGTTTTCCATTACTCACTAAGTAATTAATAACATGGATTTTTCACAACATTTATATGCTCCATGCAAAAGGTAATTACATTGGATAGGTAGCTAATACTGTACAAGCACAGCTGTCATAAAGGTGCAGCTCAGCCAATATATTCTGTTAGAATTTTCTGCAACTTGACCTACTTCTTTTGTTTCTAAAGTCTTCTCACTTGGAAAGCGGTGGCAAGGGGATTTAAGACTGAGGAGCATGAAGTCAAGGGAGCGTCTCCTTGACCTACTAAATTCTACTGATAAATTTACAAATCTCATGGGATAATCAGAAAAATGATGACTAGTCAACATGTCCATCTTGAAACTTCCTCAAGGTAATCATAGGATTTGGACCTATTTTCTGTCTTGTCAAATTTTCAGTGGCTAAAAAATGTAGATATTAGAGTAAAGAAACATGTAATAATGTTTATTTTACTACCCTATCTAATAAAATAGTAATATGCAAATTGACCGTGTTTCTGCCACACCCACAAACCATGCCCACCAGCCAATCAGGAGAGAGGATGACAATTAACCCATCCAAGATGGCTGTGGCTAGCAGGAAACTTGAGTTACCCTGGCAATGGAGGAAGCCAAGCTTCGTGCACACTCTGGCCAGCCCTGGATTCCACTCAAGGTTACAAAGTTTCAATTATAGAAGATAAATAAATCTCAACAAAAATGAAGGCAGCCACAGAGTAGCAGGAGGCTTGGGTTTCCCCAGCAATGGAGAAAGCCAAGCTTTCTGCCTGCTCTGGCCAGGCCAGGCCTCTGTTCAAGGATACAAAGTTTCAATTATAGAAGAGAAATAAATCCCAGATACCAGGGTCTCTGCTTGGATTGCTGGGGGTGTGGCTGGCCTGCAAATCACCATAGGCCCTTTGCTCAGGCCATATAACACTCCAAGGGAACCCCCACTCTGATCTGGAACACCCTTCAGGGAAAACCAGCCAGACCCCACCTGTGTACCAGACCTTTATTCTATCTAAAAAAAAGAGTAATATGATAAAAGCTCACTTAAATACTCAGACAGATTTAATTGTTTACACTATTAAAACTTCACTTTTAAACTGAATACTTATCTTTGTTGGGTATGGAAAGATTGGTATTGTTCTATCTGTCTTGCTTGCTGCAGTGTCACTGTACCCAGGGCTTTCAGCCCTATTGCCTTCACCAACAACAAAACACACACACACACACACACACACACACACACACACACACACACACAATGCATAGTATATAACCCTAAGATATTAAATAATTTTTCCCAAGTAAATGACTACATTATTTAGACTTGGGTTCAGCATAGAGTTCAGGCATATCACCTTTCTGTTTTGTCAGAGGAAACCGAGGTAAAAGTGGCATTGACCATTTGGTCTCTTCTGGTACTTGGTACTTTCTTTGCTTGACAGGCATGGCACAGACATAGGGTCATGGATTCTATTTTAGGCTAGAAAACCTGGATTTCTCCTGTATCTAATAATATTCTTTAACTGGCTTAAATAAACTAAAAGAGGGGTTTCATAATTCAATAGGAGAATAAAATTTTGACTTCAGGTTTCAAAGAACTTAGATTGAGCCTGATCTGGATGGATTAAATTTGGAAATCATATTTGGTATATTCCCACCACTCCTTCAGTTAAAACATAGAATAAAGAATTTTAAATCATTAAAACAGAGAGAATGTGCCTTTCCTTTTCCTCAAATTGAATCATTGTTACTTAATTACTCATTATATTAAGTATGTTTTTTCTGCCTTTTTATTATCAAATGAAATTCATATGATTTTTTGTGCCAATAGATGTGTGGCATTGTTATTTATTTTTTTACAACATCAATATAAATTAAATATTAAATCAAATATTTTACATATCTATATATAAAAGCCTAAGCAATCAAATGACTGAATGGAATGACCAGTCAACTGGTTGCTGTGATGTGCACTGACACCAAAGGTCAGATGCTCAATGTAGGAGCTACCCGCTGGTAGTCAGTGTGCTCCCACAGCAGGAGTGTCTCTCAGCTGACCAATGGGTGCCAGATGCAGGGCTCACGGCTGGCCGCCACAGACCAGATACCACAGTGGAATGGCAGTAAGCCTACTGAGTGGTGCTGGTGCAGCAGGGCAGGGATGAGTAGGAGCGGTAGGTGGCAATGTATTGCTGGTTTTGGCCTGATCCCTGCAGGCCAGGCCAAGGGACCCCATGGATGCATGAATCTGTGTACCAGGCCTCTAGTTCTTTATTGAAACTAGAGCAGACTTAGTTTAATTTTTCCATAAGGCCTGGTCCAGAAGATAGACCCACAGAAAAACTGTCTTTGTGTCTAATCATAAAACCTTTGAACTATATTTTAGGGGTTGAGTTGCTTTGCAATTAACCCATTGTTTGTTTTAGTTTTCATGGTCTCTCAATCAATGAGTCACTATCTTCTGACCTTGCATTTTTTTTAAATATATTTTATTGATTTTTTACAGAGAGAAAGGGAGAGGAATAGAAAGTCAGAAACATCGATGAGAGAGACATTGATCAGCCACCTCCTGCATGCCCCACAGTGGAGATGTGCCTGCAAGCAAGGTACATGCCCCCAACCGGAATCGAACCTGGGACCTTTCAGTCCGCAAGCCGACGCTCTATCCACTGAGCCAAACCAGTCTTGGCTGACCTCACATTTTTGTGAATAATTTTATTTATTTATGTCAGCCCTATCATGAACTCTGATTTCTTAACTTCTGGCCTACTATTTGTTTAGATCTCCTGCCAGGATAACTCTGGGATGTGTAGATAATAGCAATATGAATTCTGGTTATTACTCTTTAGCAAAGATTTAAAGGTTCTGCTTAATCCTAATCACTATCATATACGTGAAATGACAGTTTAAAATGTAGCCACTTTGGGTCCTTAATAAAGTTGACCCCTCCTCTCGGTAAAGACAAAGATATCCTCCTGTACAAACAGATTTGGGAACATGCTTAGAAAACTAGCCTAGCAAAAATATCCCTGGATAATTTTGCTGAAGAACGGAATGTTCACGGGGATTTGCTAATTGAATTGCTACAGGCATGGTTGAGCAAATTAACCGCCGTGATTCCACAGGTTCAGGGATTCACTGTGTTTCATGATGTCAGACAAGACTGATTGCCAAAAGGAGCGCTTATGTCAAAAGGGTCTGTCTCCCTGCAGGTGGGTTCGGTGTGGGTGGGATGATCATTGAAGTGTCTAGGCAAGGTCACTGTGTTTTTGTCTTAGTGGATAAATTTTATGATAGGGAAGAAAAAATGTTGTTAGTTATTTATCTTCTTTGATTAGTTTTCAAAGTCACTATCAATAAGTCATGAATAATATATAATATTTTTCATCCATGTTTTTAAAGCAAACCCAGGAATTGGAGACCTTATATTATTGAATAATTTTTTTTAAATAAATATAGGCTAGTATTTAGTTGAACATGTTGGAGGCATTCAAGAGTTATTAATTGAATATTATTGGATAATTAGTATAGACAGGTTCCTATGCAATCACAGCAAATATTTCTGGAGAAAATATACAGAAAGTTGCCAAAATACCATTTTGCAGAAAATAAAACTGTTTTCATGATGGCCTGTTTTTCCAAATTGTCTAGGGTTGAGTTCTTGTCTACAATATTTCCTCTTCATATAATGGTCATCTACTTTACTCAGTTTTCTCTTACATTTTATGACTTTAATACTGTTTAATAAATTTGGTGAATGTGTATTTATGAGATTAATATTTTGAAAAGATTAAATATAATCATATGTGTAAATTATAATATTTCAGTGTTTATTTGCAATATGTTTATTGCAAACATATTGTTCTGCTTTACCTATACCTTAAATATCATGTGCATAAATAATAAGTAATTTTGTGATTTAATCATTTAAATACTAATTTTTTGGTTTATTGAGAAGCTTTGAGGGAATTTTGAGTATTCTGAGAATTGTAAAACAATAATTATAGAATTATTCATAAACTTTAAAAAAAATATGAGTTTATAGTTAACAAAAATCCTCAGCCTATCCTACTACATTTTCTTTACAACCCTGAAAATTATTGAATAAAACAATGAAGTTGTTTAAAATGCAGAATAGGTATCAGTGATGAATGGAGAATATGAATGATGACTTTTGAAGACTGACTTCGCATATGCCGTCCATATTGGACTAGGTTATTGCTAAAACAAATTATATTAAATTTTGTTTCTGTGAAATCGTCTGGGGAAATTACCACTCTGCATTCTAGAAGTAGCTTTCCATTCTCTTTTTATAGTCTCTTTGAATATAAGAAGCAGCATAAGTCTTAGACATAGGCATCTTCCAGCATATTAGTATATCACAAATACATGTCAAGTGCTAAGAAAATTCTACATAATAAAAGGCTAATATGCAGATCAACCAAATGGCAGAACGACCAGTCGCTATGATGTGCACTGACCACCAGAGGACAGATCATCAATGCAGGAGATGTCCCCTGGTGGTCAGTGTGTTCCCACAGGGAAAGTGCCACTCAACCAGAAGCCCTGAGCCAGGCTCACAGCTGGCAAGTACAGTGGGGGTGGCAGGGCACCCAGACTATGAGAGGGTGCAGGCTGGAATGAGCGGGACCACCCTGAGTGTACAGATTTCCTGCACCCGGCCTCTAGTACATAATAAGACATTTCTCAGACATTTCTTAAATTTCTGAGGGTTGCAAATTTTTTTATTTATGTAAAAAACTAACCTATTGTCTAAACTCACTTTCAGAGTGCACAGGTTTACTTCAGATTCTAAACAGAATACAAGTGGAATTTGAGAGTTCTTAAGTATATTGTTATTTTGTGGTTGCCATAGAGATAACCTCTGCCTGCCTACTTTGTTCAAACTTCTTAGGTAAAAAAATGTAGGCATCATAATATTTGAAGATAGGTCAAGATAAAGATAACTTCTAGCATTTTGCTCTTAGTCTAATATTTTTAGCAAAGTAGGAATGGATTATAAAGTTGATGGGCAAGTCAAGGTCTTAAATTCTATTGCTAATATAAAATGAGCAAGTAGAGTCCAAAATCCCTTTAATTATCTGATTCTTGCTCTCTCTGTTTCCTGGTTAGCTTGTCTCTGTTTTTCTCTATATATCTTTTTTGTTTTTAATTTCATACATCTTTATTGTTCAAATTATTACAATTGCTCCTCTTTTTTGCCCCATAGCTCCCTTCCACCCAGTTCCCACCCTCCCTCTGCCCTTACCTCCCCCACATTGTCCTCATTCATAGGTGTACAATTTTTGCCCAGTATCTTCCCACAACCCCTTTACACCTTTCCCCCTAAAAATTGTCCATCTACTTCCTTTCTTTGCCCCTGATTCTATTATATTCACCAGTTTATTTTGTTCAAAAGATTTTTTATTCACTTGATTTTTAGATTCACTTGTTGATAGATATGTATTTGTTGTTCATAATCTTTGTCTTTAAAAATGATGAACTCCTTAAATTTTTTCTTCTTTGTGAAGCTCTTTATCTGCCCTTCAATTCTGAATGATAGCTTTGCTGGGTAGAGTAATCTTGGTTGTAGGTTCTTGCTATTCATCACTTTGAATATTTCTTGCCACTCCCATCTGGCCTGCATAGTTTCTGTTGAGAAATCAGCTGACAATCGTATGGGTGCTTTAGGTAATGAACTGTTTTTCTCTTGCGGCTTTTAATATTCTCTCTTTGTCTTTTGCTCTTGGCATTTTAATTATGATGTGTCTTGGTGTGTTCCTCTTTGGATATTTTTGTTTGGGGTTTGTGTGCTTCCTAGACTTGTAACTATTTCTTTCACCAGGTGGGAGTAGTTTTCTGTCATTATTTCTTCAAATAGATTTTCAGTATCTTGCTTTCTCTCTTCTTCTGGTACTCCCATAATTCTGATTTTGGTATGCTTGAAGTTGTCCCAGAGGCTTCTTACACTATATTCATATTTTTGGATTCTTTTTTCATTTTGCTTTTCCAGTTGAGTATTTTCTGCTTCATTGTATTTCAAATCTTTGACTTGATTCTTGCATTCCTCTAGTCTGCTGTTAGGTCTATGTATAATATTTTTTATTTCAGTCAGTGTATTTTAATTTCTAGATGGTCCTTTTTCATATCCTCAAGGGTCTCACTAAATTTACCCATCTTTTCTAGGAAATTCTTGAAAAACCTTATAACCGTGGTTTTTGAACTCTATATCCAGTCATTTGCTTTCCTCCATTTTTTTTCATTTGTGATCTGTTTCTTTGTCATTGCATTTTCACTGCTTCCCTGAGTTGGTAGAGTAGCTTTGTGTGCTAGGTGTCCTATATGGCCCAGTAGCTCCGCCTCCCCAGTTACCCGAGGTGGACACTCTTGGCTCACCCCTTTGTAGACTGTGTGTGTATAGCCTTGTTGTAGCAAAGTCTTTATTGTTGTTGGTATCACTGGGGGGAATTGACCTCCAGGCCAATTGGCTGTGAGGATCAGCTGTGTCTACACTGGGAGAACTTCTTTTCTGGAGTCAGCATTATGATACAAGATTTGCAAAATTGTGGAAGCCTCTGTGTTCAACTTGGATGGGGCAGAATCTCATAGCTGAACAGAGAGCCTTGGCTTCCTCTCAGCCCTGCCCTATGCTGCTCCTGGGTCTTAGCGTCCCTTGGTAATCGCTGCAGCCCTCTCTGTGCACACTTGAGCATGTGCCTCCAGATCTCTGCCTTTGGTGGCTCCCCCGAGTTTCCGTGTGCTCTGGGAACGCTTATGAGCCTGGCTCCTCCAGAATCTCACCTGAAACTGGGGTTCAGTGTGGTTGGAGCAGGAGTTCAGCACAGTGGGGAGGTTCTGTCATCCTCCCCTAGAGAAAGCCAGCAGTACAATCAGCAGTCAGTCCTCTCTGTTTGCACTCACGTGGGCGCCTCTAGACCTCTACCTTTTGTGGTTCCCTTGAGTTTCCGTGCACTTCTCCCTTTTCCTGATAGTCCATCTCCCATCATATGAGTCTCGCCCGGAACCAGGGTTCAGTGCAGTCAGGAGTTTCATCTCCCTCCCTCTAGAGGAAGCCAGCCAGGCACTCCGCCACCCTTCCTCTCCATGTGTGTGTCTCCGTACCTCAGCTTTTGCAGCTCCTCTGGGTCTCTGTGAGCCCCTCTCTTTCCCTCTAGTTGTAGAATTTCCACTCATCCAGCTTTCCTGTGGTTCTGGATGATGTCTCTTCTGTCTTTTAACTCTAGTATTGAAATTGTTGTGTGAGGCAGCAATTTAAATGGCACCTACCCCACCATCTTGGTTTCTCTCTCTCTGTACATCTGTTTTTAAAATATATTTTATTGATTTTTTACAGAGAGGAAGGGAGAGGGATAGAGAGTTAGAAACATCAGTGAGAGAGACACATTGGTCAGCTACTTCCTGCATGCCCCCTACTGGGAATGTGCCCACAACCAAGATACATGCCCTTGACCAGAATCAAACCTGGGACTTTTCAGCCTGCAGGCCAGTTCTCTATCCACTGAGCCAAACCGGTTTTGACTCTCTCTGTACATCTTAATCTCTTATTATTTAGTGTTTACTTAGGTTCTTCCAATTTAAATCAGAAATATGAAAATATACATTTCAATGAAAAAGCATGGTAGAATCTTATGTATTTACATGAAAATATTTTATATGAAGTATAATGCAATAGTCAGTAATAACTGATTTATGGATTTTAAAATTTTATTTTTTAATTTTAGTAAAAATGGCACAATATTTTCTTATAGAGTTCAATCATGACTTTTTCTAGAACTTATTCTGTGGTGACAAATTTTAAACAGAAATCATTTATTATAAAAACTAAGTTTACAATAAATTTTTCCAAATGAAAAGCTTTACTCTAGACCATGTTTATTTCAGAAAATCACATTTATAAAAATTAAAATGCAAAGAACTCATATCTATTTATGATTATACATTGTTATTTTTTGCATAGCTTTAGCTGTATCATCAATCAAACCACAGTACAGAAAACTGCCATTAACTTTGATTATACTAGCTAAGAGGGAACACAAAAATAATCATCTTAATTTACTGTTTTGTTTTCACAAACTTTCTTATTTCCTTTCTCCATTTTTTTCAAATAAATCTGATTATCTTTATATTATTCAGTTGTTATATGACAAGACAAAACATACTGTCTGAATAACTTTTTGTTGACACAAAGATATTATTATATCTATGAATGCCATTTAGAAACATGTCTAGTT
>PVJN01002882.1:0-110115 GCA_004026805.1 Lasiurus borealis | reverse complement strand
TGTTTAGTTGAAACTATCTGTTTGTATCATGTTAATTTCTGTTATTTCCTGCCTAAAGGCTAGGGGTGTGTCCCAAAGCCTTAATAAAAGGGAGAAAAAGGCCAGAGCAAAATGGCAGTCCTTCCCACTAGAGGAAGGCTCCAGCCTGGCCCCCCAATATCGCCAAATTAATATTTTCTAGTCTCTCATTTCGTTTGCGTGCGGCCTCCTTCAGAACCCGAACCCTGACCAGGGAACCCTGAACCACACGGGATGTGGAAAGAGGTTCCCACATCTAATGATCTTACCTTATAAATAGTTTATGACCATAATGTTGAGAAGAGAAATCTGCATTCTACTGACACTGAAAAATATGATTAATTAGTTAACTTCTTAATTGCAAAATTAACACTTGACAAAAATAACTCTTTTTAGAGCAAAGTAATTCATTTTAAAAAAGTTCCCATGGAGAAGCTCAGAGGAACAATTAATATAAGATATTTTACTATTATTTGCACTTATCTCCATGTTTAAAAGTAATTCTTAAGGAAACCCTTCATTCAATTAGAGAATTTGTGAATAAAAATTATGTCTTTGGTTTTAGGAGAAAAAGATCTCAGACTATTTTGAATATAATTTCTCTATTTTCACCAGTTAATTTTTATAAAGTTTTTTTACATGTATTTTTTACTGCACAGCTGGCAACAACCATGCTAATATACCACTTTAAAGGATACACTGTAACATGTGCTCACAGTATGTGATTACCTTATGTGTTACCCATTTAATTAAGCTTATGCCTGGAATTCATCTTTTCTAGGTTCCTCTCCTTCACCATTCCTATAAATTCATCACTTCCAGCTTTATCTGGAAGTATCTTTCCCAACATGCTTCTCTGCAAAATCACTCCCAAAGCTCGGATCACTACTATCTCTTGACAAGTTTGCTCAGTGATATTTCTAACAATCTCCTCTTCATATGCTCTCTTCTACCTCTCTTCTAATTTTTTCTTCACATTGCAGCCAAAGCAATCTTTTCTAAACTCAAGTCTAATAATGTCTCCTTCTCTTTTCCATATGCCACACTAAAGAACTGACAAGCATGGTGACTGTGCTTGTCATGAGATCAATTTCCATTCATCACTCATAAGGCCCTGGATCCAAGCCTTAAAAAGGCATGCCAGATTGATAAAATAACTTAAAGGAATGAAACAGCATTGCATGAGAATTTAAGTGAGGATGAGCATTTAGTTGGCTCTACCTTGATAAGACAAACTCATATTGATATATAAGTAAAATTTTAAAATAGAAATAAAATATTTTGTAAATGCCCTCAAATAAAATGTGTTTCACAAGTTGGCTGCACACACTAATTTCCCTATTTTATATAAATTAGCCTCCAGATACCACCACTTCCACCGAAATCAATATTTTTCCTTCTAGCATATTGCTACTATCCTTTACACAATGACAATTCTCTCAATGCCTTTGGAAAATGGAGTAACTAAATGTCTCATCAGTTAGTGCATCCATCTCAAAGCCCTGGTCACTGAGTGTTGTTCACTCATTTATATGTTTTCTATATTAACTTGTATTCTCTAATTTAGAAAGAAAATGGTAATTTTTACTATGACCTACAATGCTTAAATAAAATAATAAAAAATTAGGGAGGAAATATTAAAATGTATAGGTAACACATTTATTATATAAACGTAGAACCACAGGTAACAGGTTATTTTGTTTAATAGTTTTGGGTATATAAATTAGGTTGTATGCACCACACACACACATACACACACACACACCTGCATGCACATGATAGAAAAAGGACAATCATAAAGGTTGATCCTCCAGTTCTCCCTTGTTTTTGCAAATGATCAGGAGGCCATCTATTACCTATTTTCTATTTTCTCATTCAGGGAATACTTCTATTGAGATTCTTTATCTGGGGATAATCAAACATTCAATCTTGAGAGACCGGCAAACTCGGTGATGCTGTTTGGCTACAGACCTCCAAAATCTTTTAGTACTAGATATGGTAAAAGTAAGAGGGGTCCCCGGGATTCATCACTTCTGACCTTTCTGTGAGGAAGTGATACTCTTTCCCCTCCATAGTGAAAAATCAAATACTCCTGGTCGCATAACATTATCTTTTGTTGCCTGTTCTATCATGGCATGGGGAAATTGAAGTAACTAGGGGCAGCTTCAACTCTGAATTCAGTGGAAGTGATGTGCTATTCTTATTCAAATCCCAAATTACCAGCATTTTTTGTTTCATTTGCATTACCAAGGTTTTATTGATCCTTTTTTCCCTCTGGGCTTCTTATGTTCTATCTTTTATCCACATATCCATAAAAATAAATGTTTCAGGAAAGAATAATAAAAATATTGAACATTGATTTAGCACCATCTATGTGCTGGTAACTTTTCATAACATAAGATATTAACTCATTTTAGCTTCTAAATGATTCTGTTAGATAGATAGTGTTACTACTCTAATTTTACAATGAGCCAATAAAGGTATACAGAGGTTATTACCTGCCATAAATTAATAAATCATGGTAGTAGGCTGATATTAGAATCCAGGCAGGAACATAATGCTGTGCTTTAATTTTAATCATGAAAACACTTCTGATTTTGACTGTTCAAGGATGCGCTATTTTGTTTTGGATAACATCCACACACCTTAAAATGACTTACAAAGATGCTTCTCCAATCACTTATCTTAGTATTCTGCACATGCTACACTACAGACATAATGAAAATATTGTTATTTTCCTGAAATGTCCAAGTTTGGTTTGATTTTGAGTCTTTACTAGTTGTTTCTCACTTCCTAAGACTAATTCCTTTATATAAAGGAATCATTTGCTTAATGGCTTACTTGAAGAAGTAACCAGCCTCAGGTATGTGATATAAATTATGTTTTCAAATGTTTGCTGTATAACCTACTGTAGTACTCACCAAATTCTGCTATAATTATATGTTTGCCTCTTCATAAAGTTGTAAGGTTTATGAATGTCTCCAATTTGGCACAGAGTCAGTAATAAATATATGTTAATTGAGTAAATCAATGAGTAAATGGGTAAATAAATAAAATAATGTATCTAATTTATTTACTATTATATTATATATAGGATACTATATATTGCATAGAAAATGTAGCATGATTTACAGTATATTTCTATTATATTTTTGTAAAAATATAAATAATGACATTTGTAAATGTGATTCATTGTTTACAACTGTAATTATATCAGAAGTTATAAAATGAACACAACTCAGTGAGTGGTATGGTTAATGAGAAATCCTAATTTTCAATCCTATTAATGTAGGTTTTGATATTTTGTTTTATAAGAATTTTATGAGCTTTGTATGCATATAGAATTGTGCTGGTATCAGGATAGGTTTAAAACATAAATCACAGTATTTTTAGGGTCTGTCTGGTAGGCCATGATTCAATAAAAAATATAAAATATAGAGCCACATGAGTTGCATCTAATGAGGATTATAAAAGATAAATGTAAGTAAGCTCCCGAGAACTGGTAGAAAGACCTGCAGAGAATAGAAATTCCTTGACAGAGAGATGAATGTGGGAGCAATTGTGGACTAGAAGAATATATGTAGGTAATGAGGAGACACTAGGCCACACAAAGCATGAGGAACATGTAGTCTGTCAAGACTTTTAAATATTCTGCACAAGATGGAATATCTGAACACCAGAAACAAATACAGGTAGATATGCTATAAATTAGGCAGAAAAAAAAAGTGCTGTTTATAAGACAATGGAGTCTTTCAGTAACCACTCAAAAGCTTTCTGATTTTCTTATCACAAATCAAATGATTCCAACTTGCATCATATTTCTCATTATTAAATGAAAATAGCCATAAAATCCATAGTAATAGTCAGCTAAAATAATGTCTTTTCTAATATATCAGACAGCTTTTGACTTTTTCATCATAGATAAGCATAGAGGGCCAATTGAGACAATTCTTTCAAATATTTATGGTACCATTGCAGAAAAAGGGATAATTGAGTACAGCTGATTCCTTGAACAATGGGGGAGTGGAGGGGCACTGATCCCCAGACCCTCAAAAATCTATGTATAACTTTTGACTCACCCAAAACTTAACTATTAATAGCCTTACAAATAGTTGATTAACACATATTTTGTGTGTTTTATGTATTAAATACTGTATTCTTACAATGAAATAAGCTAGCAAGATTATGTAATTAGCAAAAGCCTAAGAGCACTGACAAGTGTAGCTTGGTGGTTAGAGCATTGGTTTGATTCCAAATCAAGGGAATGTGCCTGGGATGCACATTTGATCCTTGGCTCAGCCTGGGTTGAGTGGAGGTGGCAACCAATGGATGTCATTCTCTCACATCAATGTCTCTCCCTCTCTCTTTCTCTTTCTCTCTCTCTCTCTTTCTCTCTGCCATTCTACTTTCCTCCCTCCTTCCCTCTACCTAAAAATCAATAGGAATATCATTGGGTGAGGATTAACACACATACACACAAAGGAAAGACAAACATAAGAAACAGAAAATACATTTTTATAGTATTTATTGAAAATAATTTTCATTGTGAAACTGATTTGGCTCAGTGGATAGAGCATCGGCCTGTGGACTGAAAGATGTCAGGTTCGATTCCCGTCAAGGGAATATACCTAGGTTGCGGGCACATCCCCAATAGGGGTCATGCAAGAGGCAGCCGATCAATGTCTCTCCCTCATCGATGGTTCTAACTCTTTATCCCTCTCCCTTCCTCTCTGTAAAAAATCAATAAAATATATTAAAAAAAAGAAAATAATTTTCATGTTAAGTGGACCTGAATACCTCAAATCTATATTGTTCAAAAACCGACTGTATTATGTCCACACAAAAAATTTCACAGGACATCAATTAACCTAGATCTATTTTCAAGTGCATGAAAATTAATTAATTAAACCATATGCCATTTATAACTTAGGAAGATCCAGAGCAGCTCTAGGCTAGAAACACAACTTTGATCAACTGAACTGTCTCTCTTCTATTTTTATATCTTTTGAAAGTGTTGATCAGCTAATTCTTTTCATTGCTCTCTGTTCTTCAGACTCTGTTTTTCCAAAAAAAGTATTTAACTTAAAACAAGTGGAGGAAGTTGAGACATCTGTTTAAGTGAAACCACTCTTATCCCCATAAGTGAATAATAAAAGTTATTAAAGAAACTTTTAAAGTAAGTAAATGTAAAATGCTGTTCCATTATATAATTTAAAATGAAAACATTTTTTATTCACTTAGTCAATTACTCTAAGCTTTTCCAGGTAAATTTTTGCTTTTCTTGGAAAAAAATATTTTCATATTTTTAAAAAATGTATTTTATTGATTTCTTACAGAGAGGAAGAGAGAGGGATAGAGAGTAGGAAACATCAATGAGAGAGAGACATCCATCAGCTATCTCCTGCACGCCCCCTACTGGGGACATGCCTGCAATCAGGATACATGCCCTTGACCACAATTGAACCCACGACCTTCCAGTCCAAAGGCTGACGCTCTATCCACTGAGCCAAACCAGTTTAGGCTATTTTCATATGTTATTATCATTATTGATACTATTTGCTAGAAGGAATAATTTTAAAGCAGATTCTTTGTTAGCTTTTGTATGAGTCTCAAAAATCAGATGATTTAAATCAATACCAGTAGAAGACATAGAATGTAAAACACTATTTTTTATATAGTATCTAATAGTAATCCTTTTTGTTCTTCCAAACACATATACTGAAACAAAAATAAATTATGTTTGCTGACCTTACTTTCCAACCAAGATTTCCATAGCTGGGTTTCTAATACAAAATACAAATTAAAAGTCTTCATGGCTTTTAATTAAAAATGAAGAACTAGTCCTAACAAGTTTGGTTCATTGGCTAGAGCATTGGCCTGAGGACTGAAAGGTCATAGGTTCAATTCTGGTCAAGGGCACGTACCTTGGCTGCTGGCACATCCCCAATAGGGTGTATGCAGGAGGCAACTGATCGATGTCTCTCTCTCATTAATGTTTCTAACTCTCTATCCCTATCCCTACCTCTCTGTAAAAAAATAATAAATTAATTAAATAAATCAATATATTTTAAAAATCCTATATAATAAAAAGGCAATATGCAAATATACCAAATGGCAGAACAACCAATCAAAGCATAATATTCTAATGATATACTAAGGCTGCTCAACTGCTTGCTATGACATGCAATGACCACCAGGGGGCAGACAATCAACTGATCTGACCACCAAGGGACAGATGCTTTGTCTGGTAGGTTAGCTTGCTGCTAGGATCCAGCAGAAAGGGACTGAATGTGATGGGCGGGACAAACCCTTGAGCTCTCCCATGGTCCCTCTAGGCCTAATCAGCAGGTGGGATTCCTCAGCCTGGCCTGAGCCCTCTCACAATCCAGGACTTCTGGGAGGATTGTCCAAGAGCTG
This sequence comes from Lasiurus borealis, assembly GCA_004026805.1. Taxonomy (NCBI): domain Eukaryota; kingdom Metazoa; phylum Chordata; class Mammalia; order Chiroptera; family Vespertilionidae; genus Lasiurus; species Lasiurus borealis. The sequence goes on along the minus strand of PVJN01002882.1, from coordinate 103,680 downwards.
GTTTCAGCCCAATCCCTCTGGCCAATCCCCTTGGGAGGGTGCCTGATGCAGGGCTCATGTCTGGGGAGCACTGCTAGGGCAGCATGAACCTCTCCTGATAGGGACTGATTGGGCATGAGCCCACAGCAGGCACAGTGGGACCGGGATGAGCAAGAATGGCAGGTAGGAGCTGGACTGTGGGTTTTAGCCTGTTCCCTGTAGGAACCCAGAGGTACCCCACCCATGCATGAATTTGTGCATCAGACCTCTAGTAAAGAAATAAAAATGAAGAACTGAATTCATGCCTCAACTCCTTTTGGTGATTGAATTTATTTTCTGAAAGGGATACAAAGGGAAGTACTTCACAGGAGCAAGAAGCAGTGGAAGTGAGCAATAGGGCAATATCTTCCAGTGCATTTCTAGGAAAGAGCAGGCAGATGATAGAAGGTTAACAAATGGCACTGGATGGAGTAAACTCCAAGATGCAGCTGAGATGAAAGCCCCTCACAATCTGGGAGAAAAACAAGTCTGAAATGATGAAGTTTAGTGGGAGACAGAAAGCAAATTATATAGAGATGGATGGGGAAACAATTTTGTCATCACAAATATTTCCTTAAGTTTAGTTTATAAAGGTAAAACTATTCCACTCATTACCCCAAAGGAGTTTATCTTTATGATTTGACTATATGAGAACTATGAAAGGTTGAGTATTAAATTGTTGATTGAAAAGAATAATAATGTTGAATTTGCATTAGCCAGTATCAAGCCATATTAAAGTTAAAATAATTTAAATCAGTTTTGGACTCTTTCAGAAATGGTCAGATCACTGGAACAAAATATAAAGCAAAATCATAAAGTAATATGCTCACCTAAGTAAAATAGCATAATATATGTTAAAGTTTATTTCCTTGACAGATTCAATCACAAAATTTTAAATACATATAAATATATCCACATATGTTTACAGCTTTCTTATTGTCTATGTAGATGACCAGACTTGATGTTTTTGACTTGATCTGCCTATTTCTGAAAGTGGCTAGCTACATATAATCACTGAGTTTATCTATTGTCTTTTTATATTTAATAGTTTCATCATAATGACTTTAAGGTACATAGAGATTTTTGTTGTTAATCGTATTGGAGTGTACTCTATTAAAATGTCATTGTTATTTTAATTTAATACTATGTGTAATTTTGTTTTTTTATATTAATATTATAGATTCTGCTTTTAGTGATATTAAAATTACCTAAATATCTTTCTTCACAGCTTTTATTAACATTTATTTTGCCATCTTTCATTCTTCTGTTTGTATATTTTAGAAGAAAAAAAAGGGAAGTTGTTCACTTACACATTATAACTTTTCTATTTTTGGAATTCTTACTTATAGGTGTTCTAAATTTCTCAACTGAATCATCTGCAAATATTTAAGCCTAATTATATGGTTATGTATTTACTTGTTTCTCATGTTTCTTATATTTCTGTCTTTTCCTTTCTTAGACTTATTTATGTAATTTTTTTAAGGAAAGGGTGTGAGGTATTTGTACTTTATTAATCTTCACATATTGAGAATATATTTCTTTTGTCTAGTGCTTAATCAAAGATTTGGCCATGGGATGCTAAGTTCAATATTTATTCTTAGAATTTGGAGGTAGTGATCCACTGCTTGCAATAACCTGAATTTCAAAGAAAGGGTCTGAAAATAATCACAGCTTGATTTCTTTATAAATATATTCCCTGTTCTCAAGTTTTAGGGCACCACATACTTCTATTTATCTTTAGACTTCAATATTTCCTTTCTACGTGTTAAAGTCTCTCACCATACTAACATTGACAAGCAAGTTGGTCACTTTCCATAATTTATTCATAACTTTTGATACATTTTCTTCGATTATGCTTTTGTATTTATGCATGTGTGCTGTGTTTCTCTCTCTCATTGGATTTCCTAATAACTAATAAATGGATATGAGTATTGGATTTGTTAAATCAATTTTGAATTTTCAACTTCTTCATAATTTTAATCTTTATGTTGTATTGCACTATATTTTAAGAGATCTACTCAGCTTTTTTATATAATAAATATGTATATTTTATTCTTATATTTGTTTAATCTCTATCTTAAATACCATTAACAATTACCTGATTAACTTACTTTCAAACAGACTTAGTTCTTTCTTCTCTCTCTCCCTCTTTAACTCTGTGTCTGTCTCACCTCAACCCCCCCCCTCTCTCTCTCTCTCTCTCTATATATATATATATACACACACACACACACACACACACACACACACACACACACACGAGACCCAGTGCACGAAATTCATGCTTTGGGGGGTGTCCTTCAACCCAGCCTGTTTCTTCTCTGATCTGGGACCCTTTGAGGGATGTCCCATTACCTGTTTAGGCCCGATCCAGGTAGGATTAGGACTACATGGACAGTCAGACATCCCTCTCCCAATCCAGGACTACTGGCTCTCAACTGCTCACCTGCCTGCCTTTCTGATTTTCCCTAACTGCCTCTGCCTGCCAGTCTGATCAACCCCTAACCACTCCCTTGCCATCCTGATTGATGCCTAACTGCTTTCCTGCCAGCCTATTTGCCCCTAACTGCCTCCTCTGCAGGTCTGCAGGTCTGGTCCTTCCCAACTGCCCTCCCTGCTGGTCTGATCATCCACTACTGCCCTCCCTTGCAGGCCTGGTCCCTGCCAACTGCCGTCCCTTGCTGATCATCTTATGGTGGCCATCTTGTGTCCACATGGGGGCAGGATCTTGTGACCACATGGGGGCAGCCATCTTGTGTGTTGGAATGATGGTCAATCTACATATTACTCTTTTATTAGATAGGTTAGAGCCCGGGTGCATGGGTGAGGGCCAGCTGGTTTGCCCTGAAGGGTGTCTCAGATCAGGATGCGGGTTTGCAGGCCAGCCACATCCCCTTTCCCCCCACCATCTTCAGCAACCCAAGGGGAAGTCCTGCTATCTGGGATTTATTTATCTTCTACAATTGAAACTTTGTAGCCTAGAGCAGAGCCAAGCCTTCTGCTGGCACAGCCACTGAAACTTTGTTGCCTTAAGCAGAGGCTTGGGCAGCCAGGGCATGTGGGAAGCTTGGCTTCCTCCATTGTCAGGGGCAACCTAAGCTTTTCTCCTGTTCTCTCTGTTGCTGTAGCCATCTTGGCTGGGTTAATTTGCATACTCACTATGATTGGCTGGTGGGTGTGATTTGTGGGTGTGGCTGGTGGGTGTAGCTGAAGTAAGGTCAATTTGCATATTACTTTTTTATTAGATAGGATATATATCACACAAAACACATAGGTAGGTATGTTTCAAATATACAGAATCACTTGCTTTTTGGTTTTTGTTTGTTTGTTTTGTTTTTTTCCTAAGGCTCCTAATTTGAAGCTGATTACTATTTTTTAAAAATATACTATCTCTTGTTTGTTGCCTTAATATGGATTATTTCTTCTCAGTTAGCAGTCCCAATACCAAAGTTGATAATCATTAAAAGCTATATAATACTTGTTTCTTGGCTATGGATTCGCACACATAAATACTGAATTAAGACTTTTCATGAGTAAAATGAAAGTCAGGGATTGCTGGTACTAACTATGGGAGCCCGCACCATCCCAGTGAGTAAAGAGGTTAAGTGGGGCTGTTTTACATCTGTGGGGAGAGGAAAGACTGTCTTTTTCTGAAGCAGTTTTCGGTCAGCTTTTTAAAATCCCTGTGCTTCTAGCATAAGACACCTATATACAAAAGTGCACAAATGGAAAGATGCAGCTCAATGAGTTACTGCAACATGCGTATCTATGCAGCCATTGAGAGAACATTGTCAGCACCCTAGAAGTGCCTCCTCGTGCCCTCTCAAAGACACACTCCACTCTGTCCAATTCAAGGTAATTACTATCTTGGCATTAATTTATATATGTTTATATATATTAATTTATATTGATTTCAAATAATAGACCTTAATGCTGGCTCTGAGGATAGCAACATCCAGAATGGGGATCTCAAGAATGAAATGGCTGTTCAGGTTGCTGCAGCCTTGAACTTTGGAAAGACATGGAACAAGGACCCAGGGTTTGGAGCCAGACTCCCATTGGCTTCCCATCTCCTCTGGTTCCTGGAAGACCACAGGTTTGGACAACACATGTGCTATTCACTCCCCATTCCTGCCTTCTGGTGGTCCCTCCAGCAATTGGGCCAGAAGGCACTCTTCTCATACTGTGACACTGATTGGCTGCGGATGGGGCAGGAGGACGCAGGCTGGTAGATCACAAGCACTGGGAATTGCATCATGGATGGATTGAAAAGAACTCTTTACAGTTGAGTCTGGGAGGAGCTGTCTTTTGGTACCAGGTACCCAGGTGTTTATCATTCCCAAATTAAAACACACCACACACACACACACACACACACACACACACACACACACACACAAATATTCCTAACCATCTAAACATCATTATTTAGGTTTGTTCTTAAAAATCAATACAAACAAATTAAGAGTCTATTATCATATGTCTACCATCTTTCACTCAATATTATGTTTGAAATTTATCATGTTATTCCACATTGCATCTTGCATCACTTAGTTTATTTTCATTGCTATATACTAATTCATTTTATGAATATAGCATAATGTATTTTGGGTTATTTTTAGTTTGGGGCCATAATGAACTATACTGACTATGTCTCCAGGAAAAGCTTTACATTCACTGATGAAGCTGAAAATCACCTGCAGGTATTGTCAATTTTTCTCTTTTCTATATGGAAGTTTCTGATGGTTTATCATCATTATGAAATGTAAAAATTTTCTGTATTTTATCGAGGGTCTAAACTCACAAGCTATGAGAATAGAAGGCAGTTTCCCCAAATTGTGTAATTAATTATCCTGTTGGCTCTTCCATAGACTTCCTTCAATCTCTGATTTCTGAAGCATGGAAACTGAACTAATAATTCGGGCTATTATCTTGAGAAAACTCAGCATGATGAATGCTGTGTGGGACTGCAATGTTCTTCACTAAATAACTAAATATCATTTCTTTGGTATTGAGAAATGTCTCAAATGTTCTTCTTTAGTAATATCTTTCCAAGTGTTGCAATAATGCTATGGGTTTATTTTTGTATCAATAATCATTTATTAGGCAATAGAAGAGGTAAAGAACTCTCATGGTCATTTTAAAGCATATTTCAAGAATTTAATAAGTGAACAGACAAAGGAAGAAAAGTAAAATTAGCTGCAGCAAAATAGTCATAGAAATCGTCTGAAAGTACTAAATAATTTATATATTAACATCTAAAAGGATAAATGAGTTGAGGTAAAAATTAATATCACATGCCCACTGAGAAATATCCAGAATGAGGTTTATTTTTGAATGGCTCAGTATCTATTCCACCCTCCTCCAGTGTTCCACTTCACTGAAGAAGCAAGACAGTAAAAAAAAAAAAAAAAAAAAAAAAAAAAAAAAAAAAAAGCTGGGGGATGGCATTTTTCCAGAGCATCTAACAACTAGGAAACTAGGATTTGGGATGTTATTCTGCTTATCTTCTCTGATACAGTTGAGGAAGCAGTGGGTTGTCCTGGGTGTCAAAAGAAGGGCACAAACTTCCGCCCTGGATGGAAGTAGTGTTTCTGTCACCTATGCTACTGCAGCTTCCTGATATCTGGGTCATAGATACATTGTGTGTCCCTGCCCAGTTTGTAGGAGCATCAACTTTATTATGCAGTAAAGCTTTAAAAAATAAAATTGCAATATCATAACTTAGATTCATAAATGATTAGAGGACTGAGGAGGTTCAAAACTTCTTTAATATGGCCTCTTCTATAGTTTATTTTAGGATGGAGGTGTCCAAATACAGACTAAGTTAGAGCATTTAAGTTGTTCAGTTCTTATTATTTTATAGCCTTTCCAGAAATCCAGTTTAAGGCATTACTTGCGAATAACTGAGAACCTAAGAACTGAAATAGTGATTCTTTAGAGCATTTATATGACTTCAAGTATACTTGAATTCCAAAGATCAAGAGTTGTTTTATCTGGAGAAGTAATACATTCTCCACTATCAGATGAAGCTCATTTTTATTTATTTTTTATTTTTTAGAGATAATGATAAAATCTGAGTTCGTGATTACCTATTCCTTCTTATACCCTACACCTTCCAACTTTTCTTGCCATTAGATCTATAAAAACAAATGAAATGACTCATTAATTAAATCTAATGTCTAACCAAAAATATAAAAATACCTATAAGATAAAAGGATTATATTGTTCTTATAAATGTAATGCCCAAAAGGAATAGATATGTAAAATGATTTCAGTTCTTTTATTTAAATACTATTTTTATTTTTCAGTTGCTCTTTGTATCAGAACAAATTTGTTATCATAGACTAGAATATTGATCAGGTTTACTGCATCTTGTGTTCCAGGCCAACCTGCTAGGAATGATTCTATTTGCTTGCTCAGTTGGAAAAGGACAACTTAGATTTAACAGTGATCAACATTAAAAAAGTGAGATAATAGGAATCAAAGTCTAATGTTCAGGAAGGAATCTACAACCTTAAGGTGATAGGGAAGTTGGCTTAATTTATCCTTTGGACTCATACCTCAATCTCAACTGAGTCCCATTAAGATCATAAAGGACAATTCATTTGTGAAGCTTTGTCAACTAACTATGAAAGGGGAGAGTATTAAACTGAAATAGGCTTCCCCATTTCTCCATGGAGAATGTGATGCTAGAGTTTCAAAGATTAATAACCAGGATTTTACCAGTTATCATATAAATCAGCAGGTTCCTTGGGTCAGACTGATTTGATCCAAGCAAACACTGGTGGCTGTTAATTGATATTTGTTCTCTGAGGTTAGAATATATATGGAAATATGTTAATGTCTAATTTAAATTGTATAATTGGAAACAAAGTAAAATAGGCCTGGCAATGAGGTCCTATTGTTTGGGGAAGAGATTCATTCATGATATTTCATTTAGTTCACAGCATGGTTCAGTTAACAGGCCTAGATACTTTCAAATGAATGAGGTGAAAGGACAAAGCAGAAATGAACTCCCCTCCATCTTGTCCTATAGGGCTGGTCTCCCTGCCTAAACCTCCCCCTTTTCTGGGAGTGGCCACAGGTGTGCCAGCAATGTCCTAGCTTCCCCAACCACCACCCAAATGTACCAATGAAGCTCAAGAAACACAGCTAGCGTCCTAATTATGCTAAACCACAGAAAAACCCTAATTCAAGTGATCAATCTCTGTAATCCTCCTCACTTTCCTAAACCCTCCCAATTATCCTACCCCATCCCCCCACTCGCTTTCTCCTCTAGCTGCTGTGCCAGAAAGAGGCTGGGAGCCAAACCCGGGTTTGAATAAAGACTCTTTGCTTTTGCATCGGAAAAGGCTCCTTAGTGGTTTATTATTGGGGACCCCGGACTCCAGGCACAACAGAAGGAACTTGGTAATAAATAGGAAGGACTCTGCAAAACTCCAGAAGTAAATCTTTCTAGCATGCTTCAGGGTGACCAGAGGTTGTTTACAAGGTAACTGCTCTAGGAGAAAATAAAATTCCCATGTCTTCTGAGAATTACTGGACACTAGCTCTGTGTCAATATTATTTGGGGGAGATTCATAACATCTTTTTAGTCCATCAGTTACAGTAAGAAGTTATAGGGGTTAAATAATAAGTGGATTTTTATTTGGGTTTCCAGTGAGTGCTTGACCAACCTCTAGTTATTTTCTTCAAAACTAAATATTCGGCCATTATGCAAATAAAACCTATTAGATTTCTAGATTTCTTATACTTAAATATGTATATATATATATATATATATATATATATATATATATATATGCAATTTGATAAATATGTTGTGCTGCATGCTATCTTTTGAATCAGAGTTAGATTCATTCAATGGGTCTTTGGTTAAGTGAAATTCAATATTTTATCTACTTAAATTTTTGGATTCTTTCTTCTACATTTTATTTAGGAATTTCTGGCATATCAACTTTATTTAATATTGGCCACCTGACCACCTAGGAGAATACTCATAATGGCCCCTTGTCTTCTAAAATAAGAGTTATTATTGTAGTCAGTGCCAATTTGACCATTAGGAACTGATCCTCTTTCATAGTTAATTCAAAGCAACATAAAACCCTTAGGGAATTGCAGTGGTTAATGAAAATCTTCAAAAATTTAAAAGATGAAAGTGTGATGAATCCAATCATGTTTCTATTTAATTCTAGCTTTGACTCAGAAAAAGAGTAAGGCTTTTTGGATAATGACTTGGATTATTGAAATCTTATGTATGTCAAGAATCCATGCCGAGCTAAAACCGGTTTGGCTCTGTTGAGAGAGTGTTGGCCTGCAGACTGAAGGGTCCCAGGTTTGATTCCAGTCAAGGGCATGTATCCTGGTTGTGGGCACATCCCCTGTAGAGGGGGCGTGCAGGAGGTGGCTGATTGATGTCTCTCTCTCATCAATGTTTCTAACTCTCTATCTCTCTCCCTTCCTCTTTGTAAGAAATCAATAAAATATATTTAAAAAAAAAGAATCCCTGCCGAAAACACTTTGGCTCAGTGGATAGAGATCAGCCTGCAGACTGAAAGGTCCCAGGTTCGATTCCGGTCAAGGGCATGTATCCTGGTTGCTGGCACATCCTCAGTAGGGGGCGTGCAGGAAGAGACTGATTGATGTCTCTCTCTCATCAATGTTTCTAACTTTCTATCCCTCTCCTTTCCACTCTGTAACAAGTCAATAAAATATATTAAAAAAAAATCCAAAGACCTTCTAAAGGTACACCAGTTCAGAAGAAAAAATCAGGAAGTATATGGTACCAAACCCAGAATGCAGTGTATTCATTAAATCTGAGACCATAATAAGATGTGCTATCTCACTAAGAATACAACCCCACATACCATTACTCCAAATTACCTATTTGAATTTTGTGGTTTTCACCCCCACCATTGTGACCTCTACCATCTAATAATCCTGATCCTAAGTGTAAAATGGAGAAAGACAGAACTTTGCCTTAGAATTGGCAAGAGGGCAAAGATGTCTAGATGTCTTCTCTCAATACTTCTATTCAATATAGGCCTTTCAAGTAGTTCAGTTGGTTAGAGCATAGTCCCAATACAGCAAGACTGCAGGATCAGTCTCCAGTCAGGACACATACAAGAAACAAACAATGAATGCATTAATAAGTGGAACAACAAACCTGTCTCTTTCTCTCTCCCTCCCACTCTCTCTAAAATCAGTAAAATAAAAAATAAATAAACTATTCAATATAGCACTGGGCATTCTAGACAGTGCAAAAGAACAAAAATAATGGTAAAATATAAAGATGAGAAAGAAAAATACAAATATATTTATTCATAAATGACATCATTATCTGTGTAGGAAGTTTTCACAAATATGTCCAAAATACTACTAGAAGTAATCAGTTTAGAAAGTTGGAAGGTTATGAGATTTTTTTATTGATTTCAGAGAGAAAGGGAGAGGGAGAAAGATAGAAACATCGATTATGGGAAGGAATCATTAATCAGTCACCTCCCACATGCCCCACATTGGGGATTGAGCCCACAACCCAGGCATGCACCCCTGACCTAAATCAAACCTGGGATCCCTCAGTCTGCAGGCTGATGCTCTGTCCACTAAGCCAAACCAGCTGGGGCTATAAGATCTTTTTTCAAAAGACTTTTTGCAGCCCGGACCAGTGTTTCTAAGTGGTTAGAGCATTGGCCTGAGCACCAAAAGGTCCTGGTTTCTATTCTCATTCAAGGGCATATGCCTGGGTTGCAGGTTTGATACCCAATCCTGGTTGGGGAGAATGCAGCAGGCAAACAATGGCTCTTTCACAACAATATTTCTCTTTCCCTCCCTTTTCCCTCTCTTCCACTCTAAAACTCAATGGGAAAAAATATATTCGGGTGAAGGTTAAAAGAGTACACCATTTGAATTTCTACATGTTAGCAAGTAACAATTAAGAATTGAAATTATATTATCCACATCCCTCCATGTTTCAAAGGAGATCCTTCTTTCTAACTGCTGCATGGTATTTCATGATGTAAATGTTACCACAGCTTTTTTATCCACTCATCTATTGATGGACAATTAGGCTGTTTCCAGATCTTAGCTATGGTAAATTACACTGCTATGAACATAGGAGTGAATACATTATTTCTGATTGGTGTTCTGGGTTTCTTAGGATATATTCCTAGAAGTGTGATCACTGGGTCAAATGGAAGTTCCATGTTTATTTTTTTGAGAAGGATCTCTTGCACTTTGCTTCAGCATGGAGGCAACCGGAGACTATTCTGCTAAACTGAATTACGCCAGTTGGAGGAAGACAAGTATCACATGATCTCACTCATATGTGGAACCAAATAAACAAAATAAACTGATGAACAAAATAGATCCAGAAACATAGAAACATGGAATACATTGATAAATCTCAGAGGGAAGGTGGGGGAGCATGGGTGGGAAGAGATTAACAACCAAAGAACTTTTATGCAAATATGTATTACCCATGAACACAGATGATAGGGTGGTTAAAGCTTGGAGTGGAGGGGTGAGCATTGGTTAAAGGGGTCAATGGGGAATAAAAGGGTACATCTGTAGGACCTTCAACAAAGATAATTTAAAAAAATGGAAATTATAGATGGAGTGAAGTTAACAAAATAGCAGGGTGGACAAAAAGGCCCAGGCTCTCCTTCCCATGAAAAGGACACCAATTCGAGAAAATACAGACCAATTTCTGTTATGAAAAATCCAAAAATAAGTTAAGCTCCTACTTCCAAAACAGGTAAGAAACCAGCCACTTCAAAATGGATAGAAACATCTGTGACACTCACTCATTATAGCCCCTCACTCCAGCTCAATGTGATTTCACTGAGAAAACCCTCCCAGTTCTTGGTTTCTCCCTGCGGAGGGAAACTGTTAACAGTTGTGTACCGTAAACTTTACCATTTATGTATCCCCATAAACATGTCCAGTGGATACATTTTCGTTGTTCAAAGGTTAGTCTGGCTTCCCTCATTATTTCAAATCAGTTAAACCTGAGTAAGAATGAATGTATACACATTTTGAATAAGTATCAAGGCAGTATTTGTACTTCAAATGTATTTTCAAACTTCCAGTAGCATTTTATGATGAATTTCCTTTGTTTAAAGTTTAGTCTGGCTGAAAAAAACAAAGACAAAAACAAAAACATCAGCCCAACCAGTTTTGCTCAGTGGTTAGGCGTTGACTTATAAACCAAGAGGTTGCTGGTTCTATTCCCCTTCAGGACACATGCCTAGTTTGGGGGTTCAATCCCCTGGGGAGGGGACGTGGGCTGTGTATGAAGCAGAAGATTGATGTTTCTATTTCATCGATGCTTCTCTCTCTCTCTCAAATCAATAAAGACATATTAAAAAAGATATATAAAGAGAAAGATCAATTGAGCTATCAGGTGCCAAAGTGTGTGTACATGGTTTGGGGGACACCCTGTATATAGAAAACACAGATCAGTGGCTGTCTGTTGATCGGGGTAGAAAGAGAAGACTGACCACAAAAGGCCTAAGGGAATATTTTAGTGATGGAAATGTCACAAAACTATATGTGGTTATTATCGCATAATTCTATAAATCTACTGAAAATCATTTAATTAAATGCTTATAATGGGTGAATTTTATAACGTTTTATGATTAAAATAGTTTTTAAAGGTGTTTTTAAAGCAGCTTCTTTAAAAACAATGATAGCTACAATTCCTTAAATGTCTATTAAACATAAAAATGGTACACACATACCATGCGGAAATATATATGCCAGATATGCTATTTTATTTTAAAATCAGAAACTTTTTTCCCCTGACTTAACTGGATGGTTCTCTAGGAAAATATAAGTTGCTAATTTAATAAGTAAAAACAGTTGAACATGGCCAAAACACCAAATAAATTTAAAGAAATAATCTTTTCCAAAATATCGAAACAAAAAAGATGGGTTTTGAAACCCAGTTCGTTGTCTCTCAAAAACTGAAGAATGAAGTCGTGGACAAAACTGATGAATGGAACCAAAGGTTTTTTTTTTTTTAATATATTGTATTGATTTTTTTACAGAAATGAAAGGATAGAGATAGAGAGTTAGAAACATCGATGAGAAAGAGACATCAATCAGCCTCCTCCTGCACGTCCCCTACTGGGGATGTGCCTGCAAACAAGGTACATGCCCTTTACCAGAATGGAACCTGGGACATTTCAGTCTGCAGGCAAACGCTTTATCCACTGAGCCAAACCGGTTTTGGCAGGAACCAAAGTTTTATGGAGAGAAACCAATCTTGGAAAAGATGTAGCTGGGATTCCAGGAGTAGGACAGTAGAAAACTGTCCACAGTTTTCTTTCCTTGTTACAGTCGGGAGTAGTTTAATATCCAAGCTAACTGAAGTCTAATAGTCTATGTTTGGAGGCCCATAGGGCCGTAAGCTTCGTGGACACAGGGGATGTTTTCCCCTACGAAAGGAGCTTCAGGTAATCATGTGCAGGAGAAAGGGACTAAGAGGGAGTGCACTGCTTTTAATTTAGGAGGGAGAGACAGCCTTGCTAGCTCCTGATTGGTCTTTTCCAATAATTCTGCCTTAATAAACATCCTTGGTTTATATGCTTCACTGACTTGTGATTGGTTATCTGACCTGTCTATCTTAGCAATATTCATATATTTTAAAGTTCATGTCTCTCCGGATGCTCTTTCTTCCTGGCATAGTTGGGATGTCTTAATAACTTGGCCTCATTGGGTTCTTGGGTTTTGCCTTCCCTTCCAATGGTCTCACCCCTATCCTCCCAGCTTCTTTCTGTCTCCTCAATATCAAAACCCAAACATATTTGAAATTTGTTCATTCAAATATTCTAGTATTATCTAATTTCTGATATTTAATGCTTTCCAGGTCATATAAAACTTATTCTAATTTAACTTTGTTTTATTTTATATAAAAAAACAACAAATAAAAACACACACACACACACAGCCGAGACCAGTTTGGCTCAGTGGATAGAGCATCGGCCTTCGGACTGAAGGGTCCCGGGTTCGATTCTGGTCGGGGACATGTACCTTGCTTGCGGGCATATCTCCAGTGTGGGGTGTGCAGGAGGCTGTTGATCAATGTCTCTCTCTCTCATCGATGTTTCTGACTTTCTACCCCTCTCCCTTCCTCTCTGTGAAAAATCAATAAAATATGTTAAAAACACACACACACACACACATAACTAAATGTTACTTAGAAATATTTGGAGGTCATATGTATATAACCAGAAAATTGAAAGAATTTTATATTAATTACTTAATTAACTCTTCTTAAAATAATTTTTTCATAAACATTTTAATTTATAGAATTCAATTCATCCTGTGAATAATACAGGGAGAAAATTTTAATTATTTTCAATGGAAGAATTTAAAAGAATTTGATAAAAGCTATGTAAATGTTCATATAGACATGTTCATACATCACAGAAGCAGAGTTCATTTAAAAATGAGGCCTTCTTATTAATATTTTTAAATTAGAACCACAATTCTTATAAGCATAAAAATGATCTGATATGCTTCCCCTCACCCCTAGAAACTTTAGCAGTCAATTTAGATAAGAAAAGAAAGTTATTATAAGTATTGAAAAAAAGAAAAATATTCCTATGAGTTGGTGCTATTATTCTTTTTAGAAAACCTAAAGAATCAAATATAAAGTGAATAAGATGAATGTGGCATGCAATAAAAAGGTAAGATTATGCTACATAAATTTTTGAGGGGAAAAATAAAAAAGCAAAATAGTATTTATTAGGTGTTATTTCATTAGAATCTATCTAATCTATACATTGCACAAAATTTCTATAAATACCTCAGCATATATTTTGATTCAATAATGCAAAACACTGAAAAGTGCTCAATTAGAGAAAAAATAGATTATTTGAAGAATGGTTTTGATAAACTCCCTTATTTTTTAGGAAAAAATAAATTAGATTTCATCCTACAATTACTAGAAAATAAATGCATTGTACAGTAAATATATACACATACATCTATATGAATGTAGTAAGAGATTGATTAAAATATTAGATTGTAACATTTGTGTACATATAGAATTTTTGACTGCAAGAATTATCTGATTCAGAGAAGGTAACACTTAAGGGATATATTTAAATTTATAACAATAACTTTAAAAATAAGGAATTTCAGAAATTTCTGCAACATATGACATTATAATTCAGTATTACTATTTCATTAAGAGCACTTACAAATCAATAAAATACTAATTAGTAGAAAAAATGAAAAAAAAAGTATATTTAAAGCCAATTATTAAAAACTAGAGGCCAAGTGCATAAAAATTCTAGCACTAAGGGGATCCCTCAGCCCAGCCTGCCCCCTCTCTCAGTCTGGGAGCTCCAGGGGATGTCCTACTGACAGCTTAGGCCTGCTCCCCCTCAGCTGGAGGCAACTGGGCTGATCATGAAAGGCACCACCCCCATCACCTCCCTGCTGCTGCCACTCCCACCGCCACTGCCAGCTGTAGCTGGTGGTCCTTGGCCCTTGCTTTTTAGCATTAGCCCTGCCCTCCAACCGCTGGTAGGTGTGGGATGATCTGGGGCCAGGCCAGCTGGGGAAGGGGCTGTGGGAGGTTGAGGCACAGCTGGTCACATCCTGTCCAGCATCTGCAGAGGCATGGCTCCAGGCCCAGGCCCACACAGCTGCCTTGTGGCTGTCTCTGCTGAAGGGGCAGCACTGAGACCAGGACTGCACAGCCCTCTCTCTAGCTGCCTCTACCGAAGGGCCCACACCTAGGCCTCTCCCATGCTGCTGCCTCTGCTGCTCAGCCTCTGTGAAAGGGGCGGTGGCAAATGAGGCAACAGTGCAGCCTCTGCTCCTGCTCTTGTGGCAGAAGTGCTACCTCCTCTGTTTCTATGGTGCCACCTCTGCCATTCCTGGGGCAGCACCTCTCTGGTGCTGCATGCCCTAGGCCAGTGGTTGGCAAACTCATTAGTCACCAGACCCAAATATCAACAGTACAATGATTGAAATTTCTTTTGAGAGCCACATTTTTTAAACTTAAACTTCTTCTAATGCCACTTCTTCAAAATAGACTTGTCCAGGCTTTGGTACTTTGTGGAAGAGCCACACTCAAGGGGCCAAAGAGCCATATGTGGCTCACAAGCCTCGGTTTGCCAACCACTGCCCTAGGCCCTTGCCGCCACTGTGGTTTTGTCCAGATGGACATGCATATGGACGTCCAGAAGACGACTGGTCTAATTAGCATATTAGCCCCTTAATAGTATAGTATCATTTGAATAACTAATATGCACTTAAATGTTTCATTTCAGTAAGTAATAAAATTACTAGAATTAAAAAGATGACTAAGTTTCGTAATTTTCTGTAATAATCAGAGTTAAAAATAGGGTATATTTTTATTACTGTCTCTAATAAACTTATGTGCATACTGACCTACATATATAAATGGAATAAACACTGGTAATCCTTATAGATGTCAATTTGGCACCTTTTATTTTATTATTATTTTTAATTAAAGCTTTTTTATTCAGATTATTACATTTGTTTCTCTTTTTTCCCCTCCATAGCTGCCCTCCACCCGGTTCGACCCTTCCCTCTACCCTTCCCTCCCTCCCGTTGACCTCATCCATAGGTGTATGACTTTTGTCCAGTCTTTCCCTGTACACCTCTCCACCCTTTCCCCCTGAGAATTATCAGTCCACTCCCTTTCTGTGCTCCCAATTCTATTATATTCACCAGTTTATTCTGTTGATCAAATTTTTCATTTCCTTAATTTTTAAATTCACTTGTTGATAGATATGTATTTGTTGTTCATAATTTTTTATCTTTTCCTTTTTTTTCTTCCTCCTCTAAAAGAGTACCTTTCAGCATTTCATATAATACTGGTTTGGAGTTGATGAACTCCTTTAGCTTTTTCTTATCTGTGAAGCTCTTTATCTGCCTTGAATTCTGAATGATAGCTTTGCTGGATAGAATATTCTTGGTTGTAGGTTCTTGCTATTCATCATGTTGAATATTTTTGCCACCTCCGTCTGGCCTGCATCGTTTCTGTTGAGAAATCAGCTGACAGTCGTATGGGTGCTCCCTTGTAGGTAATGAACTGTTTTTCTCTGGCTGCTTTTAATATTTTCTCTTTGTCTTTTGCTCTTGGTATTTTAATTATGATGTGTCTTGGTGTAGTCCTCTTTGGATTCCTTTTATATGGGGTCCTGTGTGCTTCCTGGACTTTTAAGTCTATTTCTTTTACCAGATGTGGGAAGTTTTCAGTCCTTATTTCTTTAAATAGGTTTTCAGTATCTTGCTCTCTCTCTTCTTCTGGCACCCCCACAGTTCTGATGTTGGTACACTTAAAGCTATCCCAGAGGCTCCTTACATTATCTTCACATTTTTGGATTCTTTTCTGTTCTTGCTTTTCCAGTTGAGTGTTTTCTGCTTCTTTATATTTCAAATTTTTGACTTGTTTCTTGCCTTCCTCTAGTCTGCTGTTATGTCTCTGAATAATATTTTTTATTTCAGTCAGTGTATGTTTAAATTCTAGTTGGTCCTTTTCCATCTCTAGTTGGATCTTTTTCATCTCTTCTTGGGTCTCACTAAATTTATCCATCTTTTCTAGGAGATTCTTGAAAAACCTTATAAGCATGGTTTTGAACTCTATATCTAGTCTTCCTCCATTTCTTTTGTTTGTGATCCCTTCCCTTTTCTCGACATTTTCACTATGCTGGGAGAACTTCTGTGTTGGATTCAGCCTTATGATACCAGACTTGCAAAACCAAAAAAGCCTCTCTGTTGAGCTTTGGATGGGTGGAGTCTCAGTGCTTAATGGACCACCTTGCCTTCCAGTCAGCCCCACCCTCCATGGCCCCTGAGTCTCACGTGACTGGGTAATCCCTAGAGCTGTCCCTGTGAGGTCCCTGTGGGTGCACACGCTCTTGCAGTGCCTCTAGACTGTTGCCTCCCTGGTTACCCTGCGCTCCGGGACCATATGTGTCTGCATCCCCAGGGTTTCACCCGAAACCAGGGTTTAGTGGAGTTAGAAGTGATATATTTGGGAGGGTCTGTCTCCTGTCCACTCGTGAAAGCCAATGGCACAATCAGCAGTCGGTCCTCTGCGTGTAGTGCCGTGCACGTTACCAGACTTCTGATCTTTTGCGACTTCCCTAAATTTCCCTGCACTTCTCCCTTTTCACAGTGCAAACTCCCCCCTGTATGAGTTTCAGCTGGATATGGGGTTTAGTGTTGTAGGATAAGGGGTTCAATGCTGTTGGGAGTCTCCGTTTCCCTCCCGCCAGAGAAAGTCAGCCAGGTACTGTGGCATCCCCTCTCTCCATGTGCGCGTCTCCGTACCTCAGATTTTTGCAGCTCCTCTCGGTCTCTGTGAGCCTCTCTCTTTCCTTCTAGTTGTAGAATTTCCTCTTAGCCAGCTTTCCTGTAGTTTTGGATGATGTCTGTTTTGTCTTTTAGTTGTAGTTTTGAAATTGTTGTGCGAGGCAGCAGTATAGGTGTTTACCTGTGCCACCATCTTGGATTTTCCTATTTGGCACCTTTTAGATACAGTTTTTTAAAATATACATTTTGCTTGATTATAATATTCATTTCAATGAATTTGCATAAATAAATAATAAAATATGGCATATAGTTATAAGGATGTTGATAGAACTTATGTTCACAGAAGCAAAAAATTCAAACCATATTAGATGCTAAGCTATTATTTATTTAAGGTCTTACTAAGGTAATATTACTTCCATACAATGACACCATTAAAATGTGATAGAACATGGAATTTCTCTAGTATACACTAAAGTATAAAATAGGCAACAAATCAGAATAGTGCTCCTCCATTTTGCATGTGTGTGTGTGTATACTGCTGTGCAAGTAAACATTGATATTTCATATTAATATAAAATATATGAATGATAATAACAGTGTTAACTGACTTTATTTGATTGGCGTCAGAGGGTCTGTTTTAATTGAATTTTTTAGATATATTTTTATTGATTTCATAGAGGAAAAGAGAGGGAGAGAGAGAGAGAAACATTAGTGATGAGAGAGAATCACTGATCAACTGCCTCCTTCATATCCACACTGGTATTTGAGCCCACAACCTGGGCATGTGCCTTGATCTGGAATGGAACGGTGACCTTCTGGCTCAACCAAGGAGCCATGCCAGCTGGGCTTAACTTAATTTTTGGTATTTGGTACAATGGACCTTGTATAACAGTAAAGAAAAGAACAGTAAGTATATTAAAACTAAAAAACTACAAAGTACCAGAAATATTGATTAAGGAAAGCTATAAGAATGGAATACTGATTCTTGTAAAGAATACCAATAATAATATCTATTGTCCCCTCAAACTAAATAATTTCTATTAACCAATTTCTCACTCGGCTAGTGTTTAGGTTTCTTATTGTACATTTAATTCCATGATTAACTGATATAAAGATAGGGGCTCTTTTATCTTTCCCATTTGAATCCTGATACCACTTTGATAATTGGTTAATTAATATATTTGGTTATGAAATAGTAGATGTCTAATCCATGATAGTTACAAACAAGGTTCTGAGGACAAATATGTCTAAAATATAATTGCTCCTTGCAGCCAGTTCCCAGTTAAATAAAAAAGTTTAAAGTTATGTTGCTCTGGCTATGTTCTCATTTCTACTTTGCAATGTAATTTATATTTGGAGTCTTGCCTATATTCCTGGGATGGTTCAAGTAACATCTGATAGCTTGAGAGTCTGTCTCCCTAATCTACTTTTAGCATATATTCTGAAATTTATACTTGAAAGATTCACCTTAATTTACCTTAGATTGTTAATGTTCATTCATCTTAGAATATTAGCCTTTGTTTCCTGAAGTTTCTATACCAGCCTCTGAGATCCTAAAGTTTTTACTTCCCAGTCTAGCAGGAAGGTGCACACAGAATGTTGGACAATAATAGCAATAATTTAAAGACAGAGGATATGCCCTATTGAAGCATTATATTTTCTATAAATCTGTAACTACAGAAATACATTTTTAATTTTTAATTGAAGAATTATTGAATCATTATCTTCATTTGTTTTCAGAGGTTGTGAAAAAGGTAATACTTTCCTGACTCTATAAAACTAAACCAAATAATTTTAGCATGCAAAACGTTATTATTAGTTCTTGAACAAATTCAAGAACTACACAAATTCAAGCCAGAGGTCTTTTCTAATATACCTCCTGTTGATTGTTTGGTAACATAACTAAATAGTATTCATTACTTATTACATTTAGCAAAATAATATTTTAACCCTCACCCAAGGATATATTTTTTCCCATTGATTTTTGGGGATAATGGAAGTGGGGGGGAGATACAGAGAAAGAGAAACATAGATGTGAGAGACACACATCGTTTGATTGCCTCCTGTTCACATACAGATCTGGAACCAGGGATTGAGTCTACAACCAAATTACATTCCTTTGACCTTAATGAGACCCAAGACCCTTCTGCCTGCAGTCTGACGCCCTAACCACTGAATAAAACTAGCTAGAGCTAGCAAAATAATTATTTAATTGTTGAGGACATTTTTTGCCTGGGACTCTTCTTCCTTTTAATTGAAGAATTTCTAAAGACAGATAAGATGGAGAGTGGCCTAGTATTGTTTGGGAGTAAGAGGCAAAGTAGCAAGCAGCAAGTATGGAGTATATTTGAAAAGTCACATTTAATTTCCTAACAAGTTACTGTTTTCTTTATGTTTCAGAACATCCATTGTTTCTCATAATAATGTTTGTGCCCTTCCACTCTTTGCATAAAAATCCATCAAATATTTATTGGAATTTTCATGACTCAAAAAAAAAATCAGCTAAATTAGACTACTGACATTTCTTGAGTATCCCTCAATTACCAAATATAGTAATTGGTTCATAAACAGATAATGTTTATGAAATCAAGTTGTACTCTTATGAATCAGATAATGTTTATGAACTCAAATTGTACTCTTATGAATCACATTTTTTTATTTTTTAATATTTTATTTTATTTTTTATTCTATCTATCTATCTATCTATCTATCTATCTATCTATCTATCTATCTATTTATTATTTTTCCCCCTATTGCTCTCCCCACCCCCCAGTACATGCCCTCACCCCCCTCTACTTCCCCCATTGCCCTGTCTCCACTGGCTATGCCTACACACACATGCATACAAGTCCTTACCTTGATCTCCTCCCCAACTTTCCCTGCCTTCCCACTGTAGCATGACAGTCCGTTCATTGCTTCTTTGCCTCTGCATCTGCTTCCTCCCCTCCACCCCGTTTCTTGTTTTTAAATCACCTATTTTTATATCTTTGCCTTATTATAGACTTAAATCACTTGAGATATCTCTATTGACTCAAAAAGTGCTATTACAATCCACTTTAAATGAAAGTGTCACTCACAGTCTTGACAATTAACCCAGTTAACCTGCTGTGTGAAAAAGTTAGTACCAGACTTAACCTCGTGCACTGAGCTGTTTCTCACCATGTGAGATGTGCATTTCATTTCTGAGAAAGCCACACTTTAGTTTCTTTTGCAATTAAAATTTATAAATAATTATACAACTTGGAGATGCCATAATCACTTTAATTACAAAGCATTTTGATGTGGAACATATGAGACCTTGAATGCAGATGTAATAATCAAGCCATATAATAAATAATTCTATACTCTAGTTAGAAAGCTACAATACTTCCTGACATCTAAATGCAAAAATCAGTGGGTTCATTATATAACAGTGAGATTACTTGTACCTTATCTCTTCTTTAAAGCCAAATTTAATTTCCTCTTCTTCTGGGAAGCCTTCCTGCACATATAAAAGATGTTATGTTATTGTAATTTTTATCCTTTCTCCATAGGGGAAAAATGTTTTTCCTCTTCCCAAATCTCACCATGATCATTTTATGTCTTTTTTCATTATACTGAACTTTAAAATCGTAGTCATTATAATTGCGTTATGGCTTATCTTCTCTGTGAATATTCTGAGATGTGACAATATTATTCCTGATTGCCCACACATTGAAAATGACAATGTTTTCCCCATGGTTAGTACTCAATTCACATGGAAGAAAGTGGAAAATGCTTGATGGAATTGTCTGCCACTACCCTACAGGAGCATTTTTTTTTGTAATGCTAATAAAATATCCATGAGTATTAGTGTCTAAACTAAACTTTTTTTTAAGATAGAGCATAAATTTTATTCTGCCCTTGAAGTTTCACAGTTTTTAATATTATTTCTAGTTAATCATTATTATTCTGCGAGAGAATATCAGTCATGCAAAATGTTTGTTTTTTTTTTGCCACCGTATACCCAGTGGGTATCACAGAGGCAATCAATTCATTAAAATGGTTAATTATGCCATTAAATGGTAAATTATGTCAGAATAACCTAAAATTTTGGAGGAAAGATTAAGAGACTGAAAGATAATGATAGGAAAAACACAATAAATGATAGAGGTCTGGGTTTGAGATTTATCAGAAATAGTTGATGAATGAACTTGGGGATGAAAAATTGCACTTCTATAAAATAATAACAAATCTTGAACTACATGCCCTTTATATAACTCACATAAAGTTGTGGAAATTGATGACTATATAAATATACTTCTACGTATTTGATATTTCTTTTCATTCAAGTAGTATGGCTTGCTCTATAGAAGTTATTTGAAAATGACAATCTCTTTTTTTTTTAGAGAAAAACTTATTTTTAGAGAGAGAGAAAGACATTAATTTGTCATTGCACCTACTTATACGTTTATTGGTTGCTTGCTGTAAATTCCCTGACTGGTGGTCAAACTCACCAGTGTATTGAGAGGATGTATAGGGAGGATGCTCTAACCAATGGTCAAGACCCAAAGACTCTTCTATAATGCCCAGATCAATTATTGTTGTTAGTTGTGCAACTCACATATGCTGTTCCTTACTCTCTCCAAATCACAGAAGTAATATTCAAATAAGGAATGAATAAACTTAGTCACACTACTTATAAAAATATTGATCATATTAATAACTAAACGATATTTAAGAAGTAATAATGTTACCCTTTTTGCTATTCTATTATATACTTAGTTTAACTATTAAAATATTATCCTATATAATAAAAGCCTAGTATGCTAAGTGTTCAGTTGGCTGGTCACCCATTCAACCAATCAAAGCATAATATGCTAATGATATGCTAGGGCTGCTCAACCACTCTCCCACTAGCTACGACATGCACTGACCACCAGGGGCCAGGGAATCACTGGTCGACCAGTTGCTATGATGTGCACTGACTACCAGGGGGCAGACACTTTGACCCATAGGTTAGCCTGCTGCTGGGGTCCAGCTGATCAGACTAAGTGAGACAGGCTGGACATGCGCTAGAGTCCTTCCCTGGTTCCTCCTCGCTGGCCAACCTCCTGTGACCCTCCCTGGCCCCAATCATGCACCAGTTGAATCCCTCAGCCTGGCTTGTGCCTGCTTGCAATCTGAGACCCTTTGGGGGATGTCAGAGAGCTGGTTTCGGCCTGATCCCACAAAACAGGCTAACAGACCCCACTGGTGCATGAATTCGTGCATTGGGACTATAGTGTTTAAGAAAACCACATTTCTGAGATCTTAAACTAATTTTAATGCATTGCATTAAGTATACCTTGATTTATTGTCAATATTCTTCTGTTAGCAAACATAGCTTAGTTATTTACAATAATATTCTTACTGACAGTAGGGAAACTCCAGGAATAAGCTATTTTTCCCCAAAGAGATTACAATGCCATTTCTTCTACATAAATCTTAATAGATTGAGTTGTTTATTCATAATAAAATGGAAGACTAAGTCAATTTATAATGCCTTAAAGTAACTGTATTAATCTCTATTACCCAGTAAATCTACTTGAATTATAAACTAACTTTTGATGTTTGATGTTAAAACAAGTAACCTTCTGTGCTCACTATAGACAAAATAAACAAATTTGTTAAAATTATTTTTGATAATTTACATAAAATCTTCAAGAAATGCTAAACTTGAAATTTATTTAAAAATAAACTTTTATAGATTTTATCTATGATGAAATATTTGTTTTCCATTGATCACTGGAAAATAGAGATAACTAAAACATGAAAAGTAATCATACACATTTCACATTTTCACCAGAGATCAATATTTTTATTAGTTTTATTTATATCCTTCCAGGAATTATACAAAATATCATAAATATGTTTTTATGTCAAAAATATTCATTTCCATAGTCAATTGTCTCCAAGCCTGAATGTGCCATATTTGATTTACACAGGTGATATATTTGGAAATTCCTATTGTTGAGAATTTTTCAGGCTGTTAATAACTATGTGATGCGCATTCTTAAAGATGGCTTTAATTTGGTAAAAACTGAAAAGAAATGTTTTCTTGTTTAGAGTGTTTGAGATCCAATCAAGTCCTAAAGAATTTATACCACTACCAAAAACCTATTGGCAGATCATGTAAAAGTACAGAAAAGATTCAGGAAACCACTCTGAATGCAAAATTATTAACATACCATACCCAATAATTTCTGATTTTGTTAGTATTTTTTATGTCAAAGATGAGATTACACTACAGTCATTTGCTTGGAATTGGGCTCAAGATATGGCATTCTCTCCTTAGATGCTCAAGATATATGGCGTTCTCTCCTTAGATGCAAAGTCAAGATCTGAAAAGATTTCTTATGGAATCCATGCTTCTTATGTAGACTAAACAAATGAAGCATTATTAGCAAAAAGCTTTTTTGTTATATTTTGGTAGTATGGGTGAGAAAACTCATAATATTTGTAAATATTTTAATTGATATTTTTATAGTAGCTTAGATTATAGATTATCAAGATGAGATCTAGGCATTCAATGTATTTACTTAGTGAATTAAGACAAGTAGATGTTTTAGACATGATACATTTAGATTTAGAGGATTAAATGAATACATTTCTATTAATTAATATATGCCAGTGGCTTTTATCTGCAAACTCATCTTATTGGCCCAAGCATAGATGTAGTCCCTATAATTTATAATCCAGGCAATTTAAGTACAGGAAAAAATGCAAAGCTAGTATTGCAGCTATAATATAAATAAAACCTGATTTTCAAAGACATGGCTCTTTCTACCTTTCCAAATAGCTCTATAATAAGTATGGTCTAAATATGACTCAGAAATATAATGTTTACATACTATTTTTTACCACATATGTACAAAATATATAGTTCTTTACAGCTTTAGGATCCTATATAATAAAAGGGTAATATGCAAATTGACCCTTATGAACCACTTGGAATGACTTGTCGCTATGACATGCACTGACCACCAATGAGCCCATGTTAAACGCAGGGACTACCCCCTGGTGGTCAGTGCGCTTCCACAAAGGAAGCTCCACTTAGCCAGAAGATGGGCTGATGGTTGTGAGAACAGCGGCAGTGGCAGGAGCCTCTCTCCTGTTCATGGCAGCCATAAGACGTCCAATTGCAGCATGGAAAGCGGTCCTAAATTGTTAGTCGGACATATCCTGATGGGTCTCAGATTGTCATACGATGCGTGCCAGGCTGAGGGACCCCCGAGTGCATGAATTTTTATGCACTGAGCCTCTAGTGATATAACAAAGACCTGAAAATGTAATGTAAATCATACTCATTTAAAAAAACATTGATTTAAAAACTTTTGATGTTGATGCTAAAACAAGTAAAAATAAATTACCTAATAAGATGACAATGAATTAGAATATTACTTTTCAAACTCCCTGTACATATTACATGGGCACATTGTTAAAATGTAGATGTTTTTTTCAGTAGCTCTAGAATGGGGCCTATGAAGTTACATTTCTAACAAGGTAATGCTGATGTATACTGTGAGTAATAATAAACTAGAATTTATCATTTATAATTAAAAAACTTAGCTTCTTTTTTAGGAGGAGCTATTAAAATGGTGACAAATCTACACACATGTTTTTAATTCATATTAAAAATAGCAAGTAATAAAATACATTTGTGTTACTTTTTAATTTTCATTGATTAGATTGATTAACATTGGTACAAAGTCTGCAGTGTCTATTATATCCATATATCTGCATACAATGTTCAGCTTCTCTCATGCTCAGCATGTATGGTCTCATTAGCACCTGTGATTTAAAAAGCCTGATTTTTTTTCAGCAAGAAGTTTTATTAGTACACGTTTTATTTCTATGTCTCTAATTTTGTGATGTTATTATGTGCAACCAAATGTAGTTAGTACACTAGGCCATGCTTACTTCATACGTATGCTAAAGATGTGAATCATCATAGAGTCTTCTGCATAACTAGAGGAGGGTAAGCATTAAACAAAAATGACTTGCGAATAAATGAAAATAACTTGGCTCAAATGGAGTAAGATGACAAGAGTAACAAAATAAGAGTTGCAAAAAGAATATGTTTGCTAGAGGCTTGTAAATATGAATGTTATTATTTTTGAAGAAATTAGTGTACAGCTATCTATCTCTTTTAGAAGAATTATGAATTGTTTACTAAATATATTTTCTGAAATATCTTTATTTGGTTTTTCTTTGCACTGTGGTATGAAGATAAATGTTTCACAGCTAGTTTTTTTGTAATAAAAAGGCCAGATTTGTAGCATTTTCATATTTTCACAGTGTAAAAAATTGCCATGGTCAGTTTCAAGCAACCAATCTGACATTTCTGAGCACAGAGGTTGGAAAAGATGTATAGAGAGGCTTTTGCAATAGTATAGAAGAATTTGCAATTTTTCACTGACTTAGTAAAACTGAGTACCTTAATGTTGCATCACAAGAAGTGTTAATGATATTCTTTATATAACCTATTATTTGTTTTTGATGATAAAATGTGGAAAATGTCAGTAAAATAAAGACAAAATTAGTAATAAGTCTAACATTTAAAGAATAAAAATTACTTAGTGGTACATGCCTTTAAGCATTTTAATTAAAATATCTATATACATATTTTTAACAAATTGAAAAAAGTCATCTGTGTTCCACATTTATTTGTAATAAAGTAGAATTTTTAAAAAGTATTACTTGTTCTTTATAAATATGTAATGCCCAAATGAAAATATATTCTATCAGTATAATAGGATAAATTGACCTTGTTCTCTGTAGTTGAGTCATCTGTATATTTAGACTAGTTTCACAATTATAACATAATATAAAGGGGAATGTCAAAAGGTGCAATTACTTTTAAGATTATCTATATGTGTTGCTAAATGACACTCAGGAAAGTTCCAATTAGCACATTTTATTATATTATTTTAATAAATATTGTATTCCACATGAAAATTAAGTAGTAAAATTTTTATTAGTGTCATTCCCAAAACACATCAGCTATACACATTTATTTCAAGGGTAAGTTCTTAGTGGTATAGAATTTATCTATACATATTTTGTGTTTTTTAATGTGTTCTAGGATAGTATTTTTAAATTTACATTTTTAATAATTTATTATACTATATAAATAAAATTGTATTTATCTATATTAACATAATATATATATGTACTATATCTAACTTTATATACTATAAAACTTGTTTCCCTCATTAGTTCTAAATTTGGAGGAATATTTCTTAGACTTTTTACACAATCATTACTTGTGAATAATTGTATTATACTTCTTGATTTCCAATCACTGTTTTCCTTTTTCTTGCCTAATTAAACTAGCCTAGATCTCTAGTGTAATATTAAGACCATTTTCTTCCTGAAATTATGGAAATTAATCAATTTTCACCACTAACAGAAATGATTTTTCTTCATCTCTTTTGATGATTATAATTTTTTTTATTATAGCAATCTGGAACATTTCATTGATTTACTTTTTTATATTAAACCAATATTTTATTCCTGAAATAAGCTGTTTTATGTATTGACTAGAGGACCTGTGCAAGAAGTTGTGCATCGGTAGGATACTTTGGCCTGGCCTGTGGAGACTGGACCCAAACTGTCTCTCTGATGCTCCCCAAGGGGTCACAGATTGCGAGAGGGCAGTTCTCAGGTGACACAACCTGTAATTGGGCTCCTCCCTCTCTGTGTGTAACCCAAGAACCACAACGGCCAATTCACCTCAGCTCTGCAGCTCCTGCATTAAGCATTATGCTTTCGATGGTCAGTGCACATCATAGCTACCTGTTGGAGTATCTGCGCCCTGGTGGTCATTGTGTATCATAGGTACCATTGGATGGTCAGATGGTTGCTTATATATATAGACTAGTGGCCAGCTGCATGAATATGTGCAAGGGTGGGGAGGTCCCTCATCCCAGTCTGTATCTTCTCAATTGAGGACCCCTTGGGGGATGTCTGATCCAAGCCAAAACCGGCAGTTGGACATCCCTCTCACAATCGGGACTGCTGGCTCCTAACAACTCACCTGCCTGCCTGATCACTTCTAATTGCCCTCTCCTGCCAGCCTGATCTCACCCCCAATTTCCTCTGCCTGCCTGATCACCCTGACTGCCCTCCCCTGCCGACCTAGTTGCCCCCAACTGCCCTCCCCTGCAGGCTTGATCTCACCCCCAATTGCCCTCCTCTGCCGGCCAATTTGGTTCTGATTGGTCAGTTTCTATGCCAGTCAGCATCAAAAGCTTCACTTCCTAGGCAGCCATTGGCTCCTCACAGTTGACTTGGTCAGTTTCTAAGCCAGTCAGTGTCTCTGGGCCTATCAACGGGGCCTGATCAGAAAGGCAGGGCTGATTAGCAGCCCCAGTGGAGGACTGGAGAGTAATGGAGGTTTAGCTGCTGGCTCTACTGGGAGAGAAAGAGGCAAGTGCTGATCAACAGCTACGACACAGGCTATGAATCATACCCTGCTTCTCTTTAGGCCTCTCTCTGGGGCTGATTCGCAGCCCCCTCAGTAGTCAGTGCTGGCTCACCATGCCTGCAGCTGCAGCATTCAGTGCTGGGTAGCCACAGCAACTCAGTGCTGACTGCAGGACAGACTTCTGGTTGGTCAAGCCTCTGATCATGATGAACCCAGGGTTTTTATATATTAGGATAGGTTTGATTTTGATTTTTATTTTTTAAATAAATCTTTATTGTTAAGTTTATTACAAATGTTTCTCTTTTTTTCCCTCCCATAGCTCCCCTCCATCTGATTCCCCCCACCCACCTCATGCTAGGTTTGATTTTTAATTCTGTAAAGAATCATTGCATCTCTGTTTAAGAAGAATAGTCATCTGAAGTTTTCAATGTCCTTTATGGACTTGGAATGAGGTTTATAATAATTAACTAATAAAATTAGTTAAAAATGATTTCCTTTTCTATTATTTATTTCTTTTAATCTAGAATAGTTTACTTTTAAAATTGTCTTCCAATCTATTCATGTTCTTCCTGATGACTCACCATTCTATGTAAATTTTAAAAAGTTTGGATTATAGCTCAGCAGGTGTGGCTCAGTGAGCATCAACTTATGAACCAATAGGTCAGGGTTCTATTCCTGGTCAGGGCACATGACCGGGTTGTGAGATTGATCCCCAGTGTGGGATGTGCAGGAGGCAGCCAATCAATTATTCTCTCTCATCATTGTTACTATTCTCTTTTTCCCATTTCCTTTCTTTCTGAAATCAATTCAAATCAATATTTTAAATCTAATTACAGTTTACATTCAATATTATATATTTACCTGACACTATAGTTATTACTATATTATTGATTATAGTCCCTATGCTGTAATTCCAGAACATTTAATCACCTCAAAATTAAATCCTATTTATACATAATAAGAGGCACTCATTTGTTTGATAATGTGAAAGTAGTCATAGATAATTCATTAACAAAGGCTTTGTTTGTATATGAATAAAATTTTATTTTCAGAATGAATTCCCAGGATGCAGGCAGATTTGCTCTTTAGGCCTTTGAGTACTTATCCCTGACTTATTAATATGTATAATAAAGTTAGTGTCTGCAATGTTCTATCTGTTCTCTGATAGATATTCTCTATTGCAGTTTGTGTTCTTTCATTTTTTCTTACCAGATTACCAAGTGTTTTGTCCTTTTACTTTGCTTTGTAAAGAAGTACATTTTGATTTGTGTTGCTTCTCAATTTACAGTATTTATGCTCTTATGCATGTCTTTTACTTTCTTTGGGTATAATTTACTCTTCTAAATTTTAGGGGTTGACTAATAGATTTTATTCTGTTCTTTTCCAATATAAGTGCTCAAAATTATAACATTCTTCCAAGCACATAGAAGAAATATACACAAAATATTTTAATGCAACATTTTACAATTTTATTCAGTTGGAAATATTTTCCAAATATTTTTGTCATTTTCCTCTTTGACTAATAAATTGTTTCCGTTGCTTCATTTGAAAGTGAGAATTTTTACAGATTAAAAAAATTAATTCTAATTTAAATTCCTTCCATCCTCTGCATAATTTCAAACCTTTGAATTATTTTATTTTATTTTACTTTATTTTTCCCCATCACCATTTATCTCCCCTATACCCTCTTCCACTTCCACCCCCTCTCCCATCCACAGTTACAGCACTTTCCCAGGTCCATGAGTTCTATATGCCTCTTTCTTCTTTTTAACCTATTTTACTCATTCCCTCCATGTCCCCTGCTTCCCCATTCCCCACCCAAGAAGTTACTTTATTATATGTATCATGGAATTGTGAATTGTTATCTTGGTGTGAACTTGAGACTCTTGCAAAAATTCAGTGTCAGTCTTTCTAAAAATGGTGTAATTCATAAAGCATATCAATAATTATAAAGGGGGTTTGAAAGGATAAAAATTGAGGCAAATATGAAGAAAAAAATAATTAAAAGTCTCCAGATGAACATTATGTTCATAAAACCTTTGGATCTCATGATTGATAAACTGAAATTTCTAATTTACTTGTGATTCACTCTGGAGTGCTTCAACGTAAATTGATTCTTAATAAACATAAATACTATTTTACTGACAAATCCCACTTCTGAGGCCAGCGCCAGAGTCCCTGTCAGATTTTGAATAATGTTTTATTGCTATAACACACAGAGACAAGATTAGGTGGTAAATCGATTTCTCAGTGCACTTAACTGAAATTTTAAATTCACTTCTATGATATATCCCACAGTGAAGTGTGACCAAAATAATCTGGCTTTATAGAGACCAAGTTTATAAATCATTTGATAGACATTTTCTTTAAAAGCAATCTCTAATTTGTTATTTACCTATATAATAGGTCACTTTGTGTGAAACTCTCTGAAAAATAAAACACTACACTTATATTTTTAAATATGTAATTGTACATAATTAAACTATTGAAAATATGCATCACATAAAATTTTCAATTCACCTTCATTCAAACTTAGTGAAATATTACTTCACAGCATGCTTTTGGGTTAATAGAAATGAGTTATGGTATTTTTATCACACTAACAAATTATGTAACATTCACGATAAAAACATGCTAACTGAAGAATTTGTCTTATATTGTTTTAAAGTGCAATGATGCTTTTTTAACAACTCAACAACATAAAAATGGAATGCATTAAAACAAAGTTGCTGTTTGTAGCAAAAGTTCACAGGGAAGAATAGGGTGGGAATGGTAAAAGGAAAGGCATTTTCATACCAACCATCATCCAAGGGCAATCTTATAGAAATCTTTCTCCAATAGCACATGGATTTGAATCTCAGTGGATATTGTGTAAAAGTAAGTTATTCAATTTGAGAAAAAACAAGTTCAGTTTGATAGAAGACAAAATCATAAAAGGAACTATGTTTATGTGTGGCAAAAATGTTTTATTTTAATTTCCTTAATAATTACTCATGGTGTCTTTTGTCTGTTGGGTTTTTCTTGTCTTATCTAAAAGAAGTACAGCATTTCCAGTGGTGGTTCTCAGGCAGTAAAAGGTAACAGATATTTATACTCTGACCTTCAACTGTCCTAGTAAAATAGCCTTCTAAAGATAGGTAACAAAGAATGGGCAGACTAGCATAATAATGAAATTAAAATGCATAGAAATTTTAAGTCTGGGCCCCCCCTAGATAGATGTAAGCCACCAATACTTTTGAAATCCATTGACAAAATCAACTAGTATGATGGCAAATATATAACTTTGCCAAATCCAGAAGCTCTGATTTGTAGTGTTTGCCAAATATTCTCAACCATGTTGTTTTTAAACTATCAGCAAATCACTGACCCAGGAAGGGAAATGTACAGAATACTTTTATTTACATAAATGCATATATTTATTTTTATAGCATCCTAGAAGATAGAATAGATAACTAAAGAATATAAATAATATCAAAAGGTAGCAAAATAGCTGAAATCGGTTTAGCTCAGTGGATAGAGCATCAGCCTGTGGACTGAAAGGTCCCAGGCTCGACTCTGGTCAAGGGCATGTATTTTGGTTGCAGGCACATCCCCAGTAGGGGGTATGCAGGAGGCAGCTGATCGATGTCTCTCTCTCATCAATGTTTCTAACTCTCTAACCCTCTCTCTTCCTCTCTGTAAAAAATCAATAAAATATATATATTTTTAAAAAAGTAGCAAAATAATTAGGAAGTAATAAAATCTTAGTGTTGGAAGATTTGCTTAAATAAAAATAATTTATTATAGCTGAAACAGGTTTGGCTCAGTGGATAGAGTGTCAGCCTGCAGACTGAAGGGTTCCGGGTTCGATTCCAGTCAAGGGAATGTATCTTGGATGCAGGCACGTCCCCAGTGGGAGGCGTGCAGGAGGCGGCTGATCAATGTCTCTCATGGATGTTTCTAACTCTGTATCCCTCTCCCTTCTTCTCTGTAAAAAATCAATAAAATATATTAAACAAATATAATTAATTTTAATGTACACTTATGCAATTCCTTTTTTAACAATCACTTTGAAAATTTTATGAAAATTACAAATTTGATTTTATGAGCGAGTACAAGTTGACTCCAGCAGACTATTGAATAAAATTATTTCATATATATATATATATATATATATATGTATATATATATATATATACATATATATATATTATTTACATGTTTTATGTATGCATGACATAATTCAAGCTGTTGTACTATAAAATATTTATAGTAGTTAGCCTTCTATATAAGATCTCTGAGGTCAACTACTTTATGGAAGCAAGCTAACTACTAGATACAGAGTTCAAACAATGGTTATAAGGATACTCAAGAATCTTAACAAGAACTTCCAGGAACTTAGTGGGAATTTCAAGTGAAAACAACAGACATGGAAATGATGAAATTAAGCATACATTAACTGAAATAAAGAATAGTTTACAGCAGATCACCATTAGAGTACAGGATATTCAGAATCAAATCAATGATTTGGAATATGAGGAAGCAAAACCATCCAATCAAAAGTGCAAAAAGAATAAAGAATCCAAAACTCTGAAGATAGTGTAAGGAGCCTCTGGGACAACCTCAAGTGCACTAACATTTGCATTATGGGGATGCCAGAAGGAGACGAGAGAGAGCAAGATATTGGAAACCTATTTGAAGAAGTAATGACAGAAAGCTTCCCCTACCTGGTAAAAGAAAAAGACTTACAAGAGAGTCCCAAACATGAGGAACCCAAAGAGGCCCACGCCACAATATGTCATAATTAAAATGCCAACGTTTAAAGACAGAGAATCTTGAAAGCAGCAAGAGAAAAGAAGTGAGTTACCTACAAGGGAGTACCTATATGACTTTAGATTTCTCAACAGAAACTTTGCAGGTCAGAAATGAGTGGCAAGATGGTTGGTGAATAGCAAGGACCTAAAACCAAGAATACTGTACCCAGAAAAAATATAATTTGATAGTTTTGAAGAACTGATAAAATTGAAGGTCAGATAAAGAGTTTCCTAGAGAATAAAAAGCTAAAGGGTTCATCACCACCAAATCAGTATTACATGAAATGTTTAAGTATTCTTGAAGAAGAAGACCAAAAATATCAACAATAAACGACAATAAACACATATCTAAACATATATCTATCAACAAATGAATACAAAAATCAAAATAAATGAACAATGAATCTAATAAATAAAATAAACTGATAATTAAATTGAACTAGGATCATTGAAACGTGGAACAGACTGATGAATCTCAGACAGAAGTGGAGGGGGAGGGGGCAGGAAGAAATTAACCAAAGTATTTATATGCATACTAGAAGTCTGGTGCATGATGCACCAGTGGGGTCCCTCAGCCTGGCCTGCAGGATTAGGTTGAAATCAGCATGCAATTTAAAACATTTTTGTTTATTTCTGGAATATTCCATTTAATATTTCAGACTGTGGTTGACCTTGCTCTTAAAACTGCAGAAAATGAAACCACAGATTTAGGAGACAACTTATTTGATTTGGGAGTCTTGCTTAAAAGTTTAGGGAAATCTCCTTAAAGCTCCTTACCAAGACATAGAGACATACTAAATCCCAAAATCTCCACTGCATATTTTGACACCTGAAACTAAATTTAGGTTACCCACCTCCACATGACATAATAATTCTTTTATTTTTTAGATAATTGTTCTGTCCCAAATTTCTATCTGGGGTCTTATCTGGTGTACTGTGGTAAAACTTTTGGCAAGTGCCCATTTACCCCAATTTTTTAAAATGAAACAAAATCCTCTTCATTTGTTCACTTTCTAGTTGACATTATTTTGCTCTGAAATCCCCATGTGAAGAAAAAATATATATCTTAGTAGATGAACACTATCTCCCCAACAAGAGATGAGACATTATGCAGTAAGCAGAAAGAATAGAAATTGATCTTATTTCTTTTTTCTTCTCTCTCACTTTCTTCCTTTCCTTCATGAAGTCTTTATAAAAAAGATGACTATAGTATTCTCTGTGACCAACTATCATTCATGAAATTTGATTTAAGAAAGGAATCATGTCATAAAAATCAAACTCTTAATTTTGTTATTCATTATATATGTACGGGAAGGCAAAGATCAGAGAAGTGAATTAATTTGTTCAAGGTTAAATAAAATATAACAAGTGACAATGTTTGAACCCAGGTATTCCTGACTTTAAAGTTCATCTTACCATCAGCTCCTTTTAGTTCTGTATTAAATCTCAAAATGAAATGATCAATTGAGCAAGGGAAATATTTCATCCCCAAATACTCCTCTATTTCAATGGATCAAAACCAAATTTCAACAAAGAAATTGCAGTTATTTTCAAGGGAGAAACAGTATAAAAGACTAAAAATTTAAAATAATGCTGAGTAAATACATTGATTAAAATAAATTCACTAAAAAATCATCCAATTTAACACTTATTTACAAGAATCTTTCTATTATTTCATTATCTAATTCAATTAAATTTATGCAAATTAGATATAAAGACATAGCCTAAGACAGTCTTTTTTCAAATTGTGGACATTGTCCCAAGTAATAAACAGATTTTATGTCATGTTAGACTATACCACCACCCCCCAAAAAAGAGAAGTTTTGCAAAGCAAAACATATTAACCCTTGTTAGGTGAAATTTTACTCTCACCATATTTTATCTATTCTACTTTATTCACTTGAGAATACTGTTCTAACCAATTCAAATGGTTTGAAAATCATTTATGTAGAGTATGTGATACTTATTAGTTTTGGAGACATTTTTTACTCCATCTTTTTAATTGATCTTAAATAAATGAGGTCTGTATCTTTGGTTATGTCATTTCACCAAATCAGAGAAAAATGATATTTAAAAATTCTACAAATTATGTAGTGTTAGTTTTCGATATGTAGCTTCATTCACATCCAAATATAGAATTACTAGAGGCCTGTTGCACAATATTTACACAAGAATAGGCCTTCCTTCCCCTGGGTTTGCTCTGGGCTGCCTGGGAGCCTGCAAGTCCTCAATTCCAGCGCAGCACTGTTCCTATAGCTCCCTCCATCCCCATCATAGCAGGTGTCCTGGCCACTCCTCGCCTGCACATGCAAATTAATCTACCAGTTTTGTTAGGTTAATTTGCATACTCACTCCTGATTAGCTGTGAGTATAGAAGAGGTATAGTCAATTTACATGTTTGTCTCTTATTAGGTAAGATTTGCTTGTATTTCACCTAAACAATTCACCAAATTCAGTCTAATTTTTTATAGTTTTTCTTGATATGCAACTCTTCTATTTACTGAGTAGAAATCTTACTCATTGAAACTTTTATTTTTCATCCTTGATCTGAACTCTGGGATCCCATTGAACTTCCACAAGGTAGCTTTTCAAATATTTGATATCTTCTCAAATATTTGAAGAAATCTTTCCTCTGCCTGTCTTCCAGAATGTAAACATCCCAGGTATTGAATATCTTTCTTATGAAACAGCCTTGAATATCATCATTGTCCTGGTCATGCTTCTTGGAATTTACTCCCAACTCATTTATGTTCCAGTTAACATAGTTTGCATGAACTGAACAAAAGTCCTAAGGTTTATTTTTTACATTTATTCACAGATTGCTTTCATGTATTTTTAATCTAGCTCCCTTTTAAATGTGAAAAAATTTATTATGGTACATAAAATACAGACCTCAACTCTACATTTAGAATTTCTCTTGTAGTTATTTTTAAGTACTGTATGCAGAAAAGAATCCCTGGCTGCTCAAAGGTGATAGATCATATCAGCCGACACCCATCTTTCTTCAAACCACATGTTTCAATAGGATTCATTATATACCTACATAGATCTTTTGATATTTTTTAAATGTTGAAAACTAAAACTGTAAAGAAGAATCATTTTCTGTTAATTAAAATTTACATTGTAGGTGGATATTTAAAATAGTGACCCTCATTCTCTCCTCTCCTAAAAAAAAAACACCAAACAAACAAACAAACACAAAAAACAATAAAAAATACTCTCCTTCACTTTAGTTTTCTGTGAAGAGGGTTTGGACACAATGGATCCATTGTGATTGGTTGTTGCTGCATAGTGAATTGTGCTGATAGATAAATGAAAGGATGAAATAAACAAATTAGATTTGAAAAATTAATTCAACTAAAGAGAGTAGCTAGTAGACCTGAAATGTATCACTTATGTTCATTTAACACTTATATTTGAGTATCAAATTGTACATTTTCTAGTTGGCT
Source organism: Lasiurus borealis (assembly GCA_004026805.1). Taxonomy (NCBI): domain Eukaryota; kingdom Metazoa; phylum Chordata; class Mammalia; order Chiroptera; family Vespertilionidae; genus Lasiurus; species Lasiurus borealis. Next base: position 67,687 of record PVJN01002882.1, on the reverse strand, counting down.
CGTCCCAGCTTTTATTTTGTATTAGAACTTGCTTACTAATAGAGAGCACCATTTTCAGGTAACTGTCTGTTACATTAGAGCCTTTATTTTATGAATTTATGCTGTTATGTTATTATACTATTATTTTCAAGAAAATGCATTTTAACCTGGAAAAGCGTGAAACATAGTCTCTTCTTTCATCTAGTCAAAATTAACTACAAGATTGCACCATTCCAATGCCTTTTCCAAACTAATTTTCCTCCAACTATCAGTTTCACATGATATAATTTAAATACCACTGGATCCAAACAGAACAATTAAATAAGCATTGGAATGAAATTGGATTATGACCATCATAGGTTTCCAGAGAACAATACTGAAAAGCGAAGCACTAGTTTGCCCTATTGGATGAAGACTGCATGACTATATCTCAGGTTTACAGGAAGGAGAGCATGGCTGAAAAAAAATATTAAGGTTATTTGTGAAGAAAAAAAATGCATTAGTGTCCATATACTTATTTGGGGGGGGGGGGGAAGGACAGTTTTACTGTTAATATACTACAATGTACTAAATATTATTTTGCTACTTTTTAAATGCTGATCTGAAGATATGTTATTGATTTTAGAGATTCTTGATTGGAAATCAAACCCACCTTTTTTAAAAATATTTTTTTATTGATTTCAAAAAGAAAGAGAGAGGTAGAAGGAGATAGAAACATCAATGATGAGAGGGAATCATTGATTGGCTGCCTCTTGCATGCCCTTACTGGGTATCAAGCCTTCAACCCAGGCAAGTTTCCTTTAGTGAAATCAAACCTGGAACCCTTCAGTCCACAGGCAGACACTCCATCCACTGAGCCAACCAGCCAGGGCAAACCCACAACCTTTTGGTGTATGGGACAATGTTCCAACCAACTGTGCCATCTGGTCCTGGAACATTTTGCTGCTTTGAAATATTATATAAGTAGGGTGGAGAAGAACATGTATCACAAGGCACAGTCATAGTTCTAGAGAAAAATAATTAATAAGGAATGGGGGAGGGTAGACCCTTTCTTTTCTTTGTTTTCCTATATCTCTTTCTGATGTGAGAACATCATTGTCACTTCTCTAAAGTTATTAATACAACTTCAGATGTGTCTTTCAGTTTAATTCATATGTCCCTTCTCCAGTCAGTCCCTTTCTTTCTCAAATACCCAACACTGCTGTACCATGGTTTGTATTAGTCTCAAAATTTTTGAGCTTTGGATATTCTTCATTTTCAGTAGCTCAGCACATCATAGTCCTATTCTGTGTTACTTTTTATACTTTTTCTCTTTCTTATTATTAATATCAGCCTAGTTTCTTAAGAAGATGATTGTAGATTGTAGAAGATGATTATAACCAGAGGCTATAACTTATTGGTTCCCTATCCTACCAAACATCTAATGAATTATCGATTAAGGTTCTAAGTTATAGTTAATTGGCCACATCAGATTTTAGTTATATGATTATTTCCCAAGAATACAGTGATTCAAGGATTGAGCACAAAATGTTCTTTCTGCTTATGACAAAGGAAATGTACTTCAACTAAAAGTTATAGGAGTTGCTGGGTTTCAGTTTCAATTAAGAGTCTGGCAATTTCAAGCAAAATTGATAGGATACTTCAAACACTGCTTTAAAGTATTCCACATAAAACTTAAATTCCAGCCAGCTTATATGTATCACACAATGTGCCACAATTATTGGATTATACATAATAATCTACTCTTTTGTGTGCCTACTTGTTCATAGCCATGTTCTGTACTTCTCCTATTCTGCCCCATTATCCCTGCAAACTATGTTCACTTGTTACCTTTTGCATGATCTTTTACATTAGCTTTGATAAATGAGAGAAGCATGGAAGATAGGAATTTCATGCCCTCACTCTTTCTGCTAGGAGCTGTGTAAATTCCCTCTGCGCTTTGAACCCCCATGAACAGACAGACCTTCCTTCCATGGATGGACACAGCCCCACTTGGCAACCCCCACTGTTTTTAAACCTCCTATCTAGTAACTTGAGAGTTTAGGTTCAGGTGTTATCATTTCTTTTGCCCTTCTATTTCTGGAAAGACAAGAACTATCATTGTTAATCTTCCATTACGCTAGCTGTTTTTCTTTTGGATATTGATCTTCTGTAAGATTTTTTACTTACTAATTTAGATTGTTCGATCTATTGAACTAATTGGAGTGAGATTTATTATTTTAACCCGACCTAGACTAATACATATTGAAGAGGATCTGCACATTCCTGATCAATGTGAGTTGCTGGGTTTCAACTTCGATTAAATTCCTTGGCAAAGCAGTTTGGAAGTTAATTCTGGAATGTTAGGAGGAAGGATATTTCTCAACTCTATTTCTGTGCTCCTACCTGGAACTGTACAAACTTTCATTTATATAAGTGAGTGGAAGAGCTATACCTGAATCTATTAAGTTAACAGCTAAATGCAGACACTTGAAATAACTATCAGAAGATGCATTTATAAGATCCTATCCCTCACTAAAATGTGTCTGACTTTATGATTGATATATCTGCAGGCTAGCTTTGTGACATTAAGGAGAGAGTTTATCCCCTCTTTGTCTATTTCCTTATATTTTTCTAAGAAATCAGAAACATGTCTATTAAACATGTCTATTAAGGCTGTTTTGAATGTATTTAAGAGACTAATTCATTATACTACTTAAAATAATAAAGTGTTAAAGAAATTTAAGATAGTGAGATTATTAAATGTCCATAAGAAAAGAAAATTCTTGACCTGACAAATATTCCTATTTTGCTTAATTCTTCTAAAGGGGGAAAAATAAATGACTTTGTGCTCCATAAGAAAATTTACACATAATATTATTTAAAAAGATATTCTTTGGTAAACCTCTAATTTCATAATCTGCCTTGTTTGCATGATGAATTTTAATCTTCTTAACCTTTATTTTTATATTGTTCAACACCGTTTTTCAAGCACCATCAAATCTCAAGTCATACTATATTTTTAAAAAATAATATAATAAATTTAATTAAACTCAAAAAGTTCTGCCATTTAGACCAAAATAGGCATAAAGTGTCTACACCCAATGAGGGAAATTAGTTATTCCTTAAGACCTATTTCTTTGACCAGGACACAAAAAGGTTACACCAGGGCTTAATTATATGAAGTAAATTCAATGCATTGTACTAAGTATGTACACTATATGTACCAAGTATGACCCTTGCTACATGGTAGATATCTCAACTAAATATTAGCTTTTTATAAAAAAAAACATTTTACTCAAATTGATAATTTAAATGTACATATGTAAACCTCTGAGGCAATGTCCTAATTATTATAGCTCAGTAGAAACATATTAAAGAATGTGAACCCTTTGAATATCCCTAACTACTTCAACTGCAATAACAGTGTTCCCCTGTACGTCCTGGTCAATTCAATTGTATTGCAGTGTAATTCAGCTGAAGTTCCTCTGCCCTTGAGCTGGGAAATTCTTGATCACTTGCTATATTTCTGGAACACTAGTTGTAGTTTATGGGCTATTTTTTGTCTCCCTATGGTCTATATATTGATAAAAAAGACACAAAAGTTTTGGTGTGGAAAGTAGAATGTTTAATTATGGACACTGATGGCTTTTGAAGTTTATAGAGGCTTTTAAGTGTGGTTGAAGCCCTTATTTATCTTTTTTAAGTAACACAATGTAAAATAATGCATTATTATTAACAACCTGCTGAAATAAACAGCCTAACTATAACCAACCTCTACAACTGCAGGTCTTGTTTAGAAAAGCAATTCCTACCTTAAAAAAATGAATTAGCTATAATTTCCAAGCAGCAGATGAGTAGGTTTGGATCTAATTTTCTGCAATTGCTGAATGTAATTTCATGATATCTTAATTTATCTATTCACTCTCTCTTTCCATTGTATCTTCCAGATTCACCATGAAAACTGCATTTCTCTTCACTTCTTCTATAGTCTCTTCTATCTCATCATTTAAAACCCCCTTTGCTTAGCCTAATAATGTTCTTACCTTCAGAGGAATGGTAACATATTTAACCTATATACACTAAGTGGCCAGATTATTATGATCTCTGAATGCATAATAATCTGGTCACTCAGTGAATTTGTATCTCAAATTGGTACTAAAAGTATTCTCGGCTTTTGTTCGAGATCAACCACCTATTTGCCCTGAGCTTTCTATCAGCCAATGCAAAAGGGGAAAACTGTTCAGGTGCAGAATTATAGTATCTTTGATATCAAATAAGTGAGTTACTCAAGAAAAATACACTGAGTGGCCAGATTATATATATACAGGTAATATTATTTTTAGAAGCGCCACCAGGACTTTACTTTTGTGACTTTTTTTTAGTTTTTGGATGTGAAAAACAACAACAAAAACTATTTGTTCACTTCTCTAGGCTGCCTTAAAGCAGAGCTAAGTACAAAGTATGAAACACAGCTGTGTTATATTAAAGACTTGAGGCCTGGTGCAGGAAATTCATAGGCCTGGCTTCCCCACCTCCCTGCTTCCTCCTTCCCTCACTCCCTCACCACCCTGCCACTGCTGCTGGTCACCCACCGTGTTCTTTGTCAACCCAGGTGGTCAGCTCACATCATAGGGAGCGATCAAACTCCCACTCTCCTGGTGGAACTCCTGAGTGGTCAATTTGCATATTATGTATATGATATATATATATATATATATATATATATATATATATATATATATATATTTTAATTTGTTACCTAGTGAATTAATGTAAAGCCAAAACACAATCTTGCTATGTCTTAGGTCTACAGCAAATACAAGACTTTTCACATTTTTTCATTTTTAATTTTCATGACAGGGTCTGCCAGTTAAATAGAATCTGTGGGCATAAACTTCGAGTCTCCCACTGTTAAGCAATAGAAATGATGATAAAACAGCAGTTGGTGCCTAGGCAACCCTCTCCCACCCTGAGGACATCACTGATTGTTTTTTTTTGTTGTTGTTATGTTTTGAATACATACACACCTGCATAAATATAGGGCTGTCATTGTGGCTTACTGCTAGGAAAGTCTTAATTCCATAGTCAAGCCATTCATGGAAGCAGGAAAAGGAAAATAAAGAAAGCTTATATAGGCTAAATGTCTTTTGTACAAATCAAACTTGAATTTTAAACAAGACTAAGAGCAAATTAGTTAAAGAACATAATTATTTTTATCTTATTTTACTATCTTTATCTATACTCTCATTTTCCACCATTTTTATCACCTGTCCTCTTGAAAACAACAAACCTACCAACATAAAATCCTTGTTTTGCAAGTGAGTACTGTGGCACTAATTTTAGATATTTTTCTTTTACTTTATAAAATAGAAATCTTAAGTAAGACAAATATAAAATGCTATGTTATTTACTGTCTATGTTTAAGTAAACTGACCATAATTTCTGTGAAATCAGCAAAATATATCTGATATCTAAATGCCCCACTAAAATCTATTTAATTTTTTTGTTATTAATAGTTTTCAAAGTCAATCTATTTGGCTTCTAAATATGAGAAATGCATGAGCTTTTAAAACATGAACCACTGAAAAAATTAATACTATTATGATGAAAGGGATATTTAAAAATGCAATTTGAAATAAAATAAAATAAAAACCCACAGTTTTATATATTCTAATTCCCAGGAGAGCAACTGGGTATTCAAGTATATCTGCTTACAAAGGTAATCCTGATTTTTCTAAATAGGAAAATCTGAATAGTCAACCCCAGTGTAGTCACTCCAATGTTCCATTGAAAATACTTATGAAAGCATTAGAAATGCAAAATAATATTTCCAACACTCATCAACCAAATGGAAAATTCAAAAGCAAGACCTTAAAAAAATTCCATATTCACAATATGGAAAAAATCATTGCCAAAAATATGCAAAGTTACTTATATTTCCCAGGCTACCTACATTTATACTAAAGATTTCAGGAAGCTTGCTATACTACTAATAAAAATGAACTTCTGTGCTTCTTTTCTAGGAGCCAGAATTTGTTTTCCTTATGCTTGTCTAATTCCCATTATTTCTTTTATAAGACATCTTGCTTTGAGAAGTAATGCTGTCCTCAAATATACTCACATAAAGAACATCAAAGTACTGTTTTAAATAGTTTTCGGGAGGAGCAAACATAGTAAGTTGTATGGTTTTGATAATTTAAGAATTAAAACAAAAATAAAAACAGCAAAAATCAAGATGTAAACATCAAAAAATTTTCCATTTCTGAACAGAGGATCAATAGAAGAAACCTATATTCCAGGGCCTCAGGAATAAACAGGACAGAACTAGGTAGGGGGGGGGGGGGGGATCAGAAAAATCTTCTGTGAAGATTCAGAAGAACATCTCAGATAATTATCTTCTGGAAGATACCATGTAATTTTCACAAATAGAGGTAATAAGATAATAGAAGAACACTGCAAAAAGAACGAAAGAAAGAACGAAAGAAAGAAAGAAAGAAAGAAAGAAAGAAAGAAAGAAAGAAAGAAAGAGAAATGTTAACTAGAGGGTATCTCTTACAATAAAGTACAAATCTATCCTATATAATAAAAAGGTAATATGCAAATAGACTTAACAGCAGACCAACCAAATAATCGAAGCTTAATATGCTAACGATAATGATACGATAAGGCTGCTAAACTGCTCACTGTGATATGCACTGACCACCAGGAAGCAGATGATCCAACTGGTAGGTTAGCTTGCTGCTGGGGTCCTGATCATGCACTGGTGGGGTCCCTCAACCTGGCCTGTGCCCTCTCACAATCCGGGGCTACTCGGAAGATGTTGGAGAGCTAGTTCCAGCTCAGCCCCCCAGGCCACTCCCCTTGGGAGGGCACCAGACACAGGGCTCATGGCTTGTGAATGCTGCCAGGGCAGTGCAAGCCTCTCACTATCAGGATTGATTGGACACGAGGCCACAGCAGGCACAGTGGAGCCAGGATGAGCAGGAGCAGCAGGTAGGAACTGCAGGCGGGGTTGGACTACAGGTTTTGGCCTGATCCCTGCAGACCACCCAGAGGGACCCCACCTGTGCACAAATTTGTGCACTGAGCCTTTAGTATATATATAAAAGCCTAAGCAGCTGTTACTACTTAATTACCAGAATAATGTGAAACACTGGTCAACCAGTTGCTATGACATGCACTGACTACCAGGGGGCAGATCCTCAATACAGGAGCCGCCTCCTGGTGGTGTGTTCCTGTAACCCCTCCCTGTCTGCCTGCCAAGCATTCACAGACCCCTCCCCTTCAACTGCCCAGCCCCTGATCGGCCAACCAATCTTTTGTGGTCCCTCAACCCTGCGGGCCAGTCCTCCAATAATCCTTGATCATCAGCTAGGCTCAGGGACCCCATCCATGCATAAATTTGCGCAGGAGGCCTCTAGTATTTTATAAAGGAAGATTTAGAAATAGGAATATGCATGTAAGTCATTACTGAAGAAAATAATGTGTTGAATATAAAATAATTAAAATAATATTTAGAAAGAGCGATTCTTAAAAGAAGTGATTGGTTAGTGAAGGAATAATATGTAGGGGATAAATAAATAAGATAATGTCTGCCAAATTTATATTTTCATATTAAAGTTTTAATTCTCAGATATACTAACTTAAAAATATCCACTTATTTTTCATAGAATTTGTGACATCATAAAATAAAGAGAAAAATATATAATCCACATAGAGAGAAGAGTTTATGTATAGAAGCAAAAAATAAGATAGCATCGGAATCAATCCCTTATCCATAATACTAAGAGTTAGATGAAAGTGAAATTTATAGACCTCAGAAATATACACTATATATTCTGAAAACTTTTCTAGTAATAGAACACCTAAAAATGCTGAGTAAAATAAAGTGATCTTTTCTTCCCAAGTGGAGAATTATGCTACTTTCTTTAGGGCAGACTGTCTATAAATTATTTGAAATTCTTCTGTATGGGATATTTTTGTTTTATCCCCATTTATTAATCTGCTCAGGCAATAGTATGGATACATGAATATTTGTTTAGTACTTCAGGTTATAATCCAATAAAACATGATGTTTTGCTCAAATAGTTCCAGCTTTGACAATTGGAAATTCTCTCAGTTGCTACAAGTGATATACCTTCATTAGCTATTTTATAGCACTTTATTTTTTGGCACTATCGGAAGCTTTAGGATCACCTTATATATTTCCCATTGTAGTGTTATAGTCAGCCATTTCTCCATTGTCCTCTGGTTCTATTTGTTAAAAAAAAAAATAAATGGTACTAGAAATATAGCTCTAAGTTCTGGGTGAGATCACTGCTACTGGGATGCCATTTATTTTAGGTACTCTAAGCCAATAGTATAAAGAAATGCACCTATATTAAACATTGTATATACTCACTAGAGGCCTATTGCATGAAAATTGTGCAAGGGGCTCGGCCCTTGCAGTTCCAACTTCGTAGGGTAGATTGCTTGGTTTTCCAGTCTAATTAGCATATTATGCTTTAATTATAATAGATACCATAACCTTCTATATCTACATTAAGCTAAACATGTGGTGATAATAATATCTCCAATTCTAATTCTTTATTGTGTGGATTATCTAGTTTCCACTTCTTATCTCTAAATTCCCACCTACAACGATGGACCTGATTTCCATCATCTGCCACGCATTTACTTATTTCATTCCAGTGTTCATATATATATATATATATATATATATATATATATATATATATATATCAGAATTGTTAACTTATATCCTGTGCATAAAAAACTTTATTAACTAATGCTGCCACCCTTTAATAAAGGTCTTCATGTTGTGGTGACCTCCAACCATTATTTTCATTGCTACTTCATAACTATAATTTTGCAACTGTTATGAGTTGTAATGTAAATATCTGGGTTTTCCAATGGTCTTAGGCAACCCACAGGTTGAGAACCGCTAACAGGGTCACCTAAAACCATCGAAAAACACAGATATTTACATTACAATTCATAACAGCAGCAAAATTACAGTTATCAAATAGCAACAAAAATAATTTTATGGTTGGAGATCACCACAACATGAGAACCTACCTGTGTTAAATGGTCGCAACATTAGAAAGTTTGAGAACCACTGAACTAGAGTATAGTGTTTATATGTAGTATTTCCTGTCTTAAGTCTTCGAAGAATTTCACTTATTTCCCAAGTTACTTAGGTTAGCACTTTTTTCTCCATGCTCTTCAGTGAGATTTATTGTATCATGTATTTGTAAAACAGTAAGAGTCTCTTGAAACCTGCATTTATTCCTGGGATCTCTCAACCTCATAACTGATATGATTTAAATTATACATATTAAGATTTACCTTCTATGTGTCATACATTTTTATGAGTTTTGACAAATGCATATAGTCATGGTATCCACTATTAGAGTTGTATACAGGTAGTTTCACTGCAAACCTCAAGGGGCCACAATAGGAGGTCAGGGCAAGGTGCAAGCATTGTGCAAGCAGCAGGACCTGGGCATATGCCTTTATTAGTATGCATGGGTGGAGTGTTTCTGGGTTCCCAAACCAAGGCTAGTTTGGTTCATTGAAACAAAAAAGAAGGGTTTCAGTAATCTTTGCAGAGGTCTTATCTAAGGAATACACAAGGACAAGGAGACAAGAAGCAGGAGAGACTGTTTATCACCAGGGACATTGAGGGAGTCATTCATATCAGTAGTTTACACTGACTTGTGACTCCCCTGTCTATTATCTAGGCAGTGACTAGCCTCAGTTCAGCTTTTAACCACACAAAATGAACATTTAGGCAGCAATACTTCGCTCAATAACACATTCAATGTAATTACACTTCCAACATCTTGACTCTTCCCAACTTACTTCAGCTTAAATTTCATGACATTATAATCACTTTCACGCAAATATTTTCAGTTTTCCTACCTTCAGATTTATTTTTCCATTACCATGTTCATTTAGTAAAATCCTTATTAAATATGATGCGGTCTAGTCCACATTCACACTCATGCCATTGAATGTAGCTGTAGGATTTAATCATGACCACGATCATGAATAATATGGTCTCTAAATACTGCATAGCAATTGCACTGTTATTTTCTAATCATATATTCCAACATTTCCCTAGATAACTATTTTAACTTTGATTTATCCTTGAAACCTACAACACATCTTTCCCCATACTTAATCTCAGCTGATGACATTTTTCTATTTCACTGAGAAAAATTAAGCAGTCAGAAGTAAATTCCCCATATGCCCACGAGTTCATTCCCCAATCGTCCACCATCTGCACCCATGCTGTCTACCTTCCCACCTGTTTCTGTGTTGAACCATCTGCACTCTATATGAAGCCAATATCTCCGATTATATACGCTACTAGACCTCATCCTCCTCAATTACTTAAGGATTTTACCAAGGATCACCCCCCCCCTTTCTTGCTTTGTTAATTTTCCCTCTTTCATGTAGAAACATGCTATTCTCTCTCCAACATATATTGAAAAATAGTATCTTATCAGTTCTTCACTTTTCTCCAAGGTTATGTCCCATTTCTCTGATCCCATTTGCAGCAAAATTCCTTTAAAAAATATCTCCAGTTTCTGTCTCTAACTGCTTTATTGTAATTCTTTCCTAACTTCACTTAAATCAGGCTTTTGCTTCCTGAACCATTTTATTATTCATGTGGAAGTCATAAATAACTTCATAATTGCTGCATCAATATCATCTGGTTAATTTTAAATAGCTATCCTATTTGAAACATCAGACACTGTTCATCACTCATTCCTTTCTACACTTGATTTCTAATATAGTATACTCACCTGGTTGTGTTCCTTATCATTTATTATTCCTTCTCAATCAGATTGTCTTATCTTTTTTTCCCAGAGCTCTTACCATTGAAGTGTCCCTTGAGTCTGTTCTTGGTTCTCTTCTTTGTTCAATTACACTCATTTCCTTTGCAATATTTTTTAAAATACTACCCAAATTCTAGTGAGACACAAATTTGTATTTATAGCTCTGATTTATTTTTCTAAGTCTAGATCCATATACAACTTTCTCAACATCTCCTGTTGGAAGTCTAATAAATATCAACATTCATATCCAAATTGAACTTTTGTTTTCTCCTCTCAAATACATTCTATAGATAATCTGCCCTTCTGAGTTAATGACAACTCATAATGTAATTGCTCAGTTGGTGTGTTGGAAGAAAAATATCATAATCTAATTGTTTTGGAGAAAAATAATCACGCCTTGTTAATTTTCCCTCTTTACCCTTGCTTTCATGTAAAAGCATCCCATTCTCCAACACACCAAATATAATATTCGAGGGTGTCAAACAGATCTATCTTCACAATATGTCTAGAATTATATTAATTGTTGAAAACTTAAAATTAATACTTACTACTTTCTATCCATTATCTCTGGTAGTTTTTGGAATGAAGTCTTGTTTCTCCATTTTCAACCTTGTCCTCATCAGTAGGTATATAAAAAAGCAATGATCTCTTTAACAGATAATACTTTTCCCTTTTCTTTAAAGCCATTTGATGGTTCTGCATCTTACTCAAAGTAAAAGGCAATCACAGAGAGTTGTGCAAAAATCTCCCCATTATTTCTCTGAGCTCACATTCTACTACTATGTACCACACATATGCTGTTGATCCTCTTTGCTTTTCCTTAAACAAGTGAGGTGCCTTCTAGCCTATATATTTTAGTACTAGATGATTCCTATCTGGTAAAATTTTACTCCATGTCTTCATGAAAAATTCATTTACCCACTTCAAACTTCTGCTAAAATTTTACCTTTTCAATTCATTTTATTCTAAACAATCTATTTAAAATAGCAATTTGTTAACTCTATATTCATTTATTTTTTCTAACATTTTAATTTCCTAACATTTTATAATTAAATCATTAATGATAATTATTGTTTGTTTCTGTTTTACTAATGATATATTCTGAAGAATTATGCCTGGCATTTGTTAGGCTCTCAAAAAAATAGATATAAGATTAAGAATTAGGAAGGAACAACATTATACCAGCAAAAGGAAGAGCTGGAGTTTAATCCAAGGTTATCACAAAAGACAAAAAAAATATATAAAGTGGCAAGATAAAAAATGGAACAAGGAGATTAAAAATAAAACACATTAATCTAAAATAATTTTATTGAATATAAACTTTCAGTCTAGATATTTTTATAATAGAGAATTATCATTCTATTTCTATTTTCCAAACATTATTTGAAATAGATATATTTTCCAAATTAGTATATATAATTTAATTATTAATATTCATGTTTTTAATTCTCATCAAATCTATTAATGTAAATAATTCTGATTCGTTCTATCTCTACTTTTTCCCTTCACCTTTTTTTTCTCTCTCATTGATTTTTAGAGAGAGTGGAAGGGAGGAGAGACAGAAACATCAATGTGAGAGAGACACAGCAATTGGTTGCTTCCCTTACATGCCTTTACCAGGGCCCGGGATCGAGCCTGCAACCATGGTGGTATGTGCCCTTGACTAGGAATAAAACCAGGGAAGCTTCTCTCTGAGGCCTGACCTTCTATCCACTGAGCTAAACTGGCTACACTGTCTTCTGAAAAGAGTTCTCATATTCTAACTTATTGTATATATTAACTATTGGACTTTATATTATTTTCTCTCTTCTTACTCAAAATTTAGGTCCTATTAGAGCATATAATTTTATACTGCTTGTTTTCCATGACCATTTAACTGTGCTTGGCACATAGTATATGTTCAATAAAAATATGGTGAATAAATAAATTATTATATTTTCTATTACTGAACCAGCCTTGAATTTCTAGGATATTTCATTCTTGGAATGTTATATTATTCTATTAGTACACTGCTCAACAAACCTGACTTAAATGTATTGGTATTTTAAAATTTATTCTGATAAATTACGGGTCTATAGATTTTCTTTTTTACTGCACAGTCATTATCACAATTTTGTATTGTTGCAATTAGTATTATAAAATAATTTAAGAACTATTTTCAAAGCTCTGCTACATTTCTTAAGCCTGGGAACTTGTTTCTAAGAACAAAAAAAAACAAAACACAAAACCCTAGTGGTTTAATAACTATAACTTAAAAGACCTTATTACAAACATGCTAGTGCTAATTTGTCAATGGCCTTGCAATATTAAATCTAAAAATTTTCACTGTTAAAATAATATCTAACTTAATTATAAAATGTAATTTAGCTGTTTATATAAATATAAAGTTAAAATGTTTGTATATTAACAAGCACTCTTCTTGTGAGATCAAACAATAAGAAAATCTATTAGGTATAAATTACTATTAACCTACTTGCTGAATAATTTATCTCTGAACTTCTTAATTATAGTTTTAATGAAGAATAAATAAGATAGTTTAGTTTTATTACAAATTATTGCATGATGAGCTGAGAACTTATTAAATCAAAATGCTTATATATTTTTGTATATGTGGATGTGTGTTAATACATGTAAGTAATTTGAAAAACATGAGAAAACCATTATAGTTCCTTTTATCTTAGCATTGACACTACATTAAGAGACAGAGTATAGTCCTAGCTGGTATTGCTCAGTTGGTTGGCCTCCTCCTGTGCACCACAAAGCCGATCCCTGGGGTAAGGGCTGTGCGAAGGCAGCTGATCGATGTTACCCTCTCACATCAATGTGTCTCTCTTCTCCCTTATCTCTCTGTAAAAAAAATCAATAAACTGTTTTTAAAAATAAAAGAGAGAGTATAACATTGTCTGCCATATAACATGTGATAATTTGGGCCTGCCATTTTGAAAAAAAATAATTAGCTAGCTAGTCTGGGGCAAGGGTGAGTTAATGTGAGAGGTGTGTAAGGTAAGGTATTAGAGGTACTTTGGAACCAGACCATGTAGGGCCTTGTAAACCATGGAAAAGTTTTCTCCAAACATTTAAAAAACTATATGTTTTATTGGTTTCAGAAAGGAAAGGAGAAGGATAGATAGAAACATCAACGATGAAAGAGAATCATTGATTGGCTGTCTCCTGCACGGCCCTACTGGGGATTGAGCCCACAAGCTGAGCATGTGCCCAGACCTTGAATGTAACCACGACCTCCTAATTCTTAGGTCGATGCTCAACCACTTAGCCACACTGGCCAGGCTCTCCAAATCTTATTTTTCAAAATGATTGCAAATTACTTTTTCATATAATTAACACAAAGAAACGGTATAGCAATACTTGTTATATGAAATATATAGACACTATTATTTTTATCTTGATGTTTCTTAGATAAGTGTAAATACTTATTAACATTATAAAATATATTAACTTATAATGTCTCCTTTACATGAAAGCAAAATCAAATTATTTTTTATTTCTACAACTTAATTTTATTCCTGCAGTGGGCTTATTTAGTCCATACCAAAAGAGAAAGTTATTTAAGAAAATGAATTCTTTTTAAAAGATGATTCAAATCAAAGTTATTTTCCATTCTAACAGTTCTACACATTTCACAATTTTAGATATGTTTAAAGCAATTTAAATACAAGGTAATGTAGAAATTATGAGCTTGTTCTTGTTTTAATGTTCCTTACAGGTTATGAGAGGAAGACTGGCATTCAGGCAAGGGAGTGTTGTGCTATTCTGCAAAGAATGTGACTCTTTAGGAATACGTTAAAGAAATGTCAACAATGCTATTTGAAAGTCAAGCTGATACACATATTTTAGAAGGGTTGCAGTGTTTCCAGGTGATGAAATATTCAGAAAGTATTTATTTTCATGAAAAGGCTGATTTCTTTGGAGCCACTGCCTTGCATTAGCAATCTGATTTTAAACCAGAATAGTCATTCCTAAGCTTACAATTTCTGATCTTTCCTTTCTCTGTCACCATGCCACACTATACCATAGCCAAACTCCTGGTTTTGTCCTTACATCATATAGACATGAGAATGTGTTTACTCTCCCCTTATTTCTTCATCTTTGATCAACCAGGAATAAACTTCTAACAGCACTTTAAAAAATATGCATACAGTTTCTCTACTTTCTTAATTCCATCTGTTATTTTATTCAGAAAAGGCTTCAGAAGAAAGTTCAGAAAATGAAAGTATCATAACAGACAGACACAGAGCTTATTTAACCTTAAATTGTAATAAAAATATTTTAACTAAATACAAATTACTATTGAAATAGCTTACTAAACTATAGCAGAAGTCCAAATTTTGCATCTGTTGAAATATTGTTCAAATTGGCTGTGAATTCAAACTGGCTGCATAACAACTTAATCATAGGATACTTCTTTATTCCTTTTAAAAGTAATCCAGTATTATAATTTAAATAACATGTTGTCCTATAAATGGTCCTCTTGCTATGTTACATATGGTGAGTTGAGGAAAAGAAAATTACTATAAAATAGAGGTACACAAACATTTCTGTAAAAGGCCAGATAATGAATATTTTAAGATTTTCTGGCTATGCTGTCTCTTTAACAACTACTCAAATTTGCAATTATATTATAAAATAGACTAAAAACAATAAATAGGAAATGGGCAATAATGGGCATACTTGTGTTCTAATACAACTTTATTTTGAAAAATAATAAGCCGAGACCGATTTGACTCAGTGACAGAGCATCGGCCTGTTAACGGAAAGGTCCCAGGTTCGATTCCTGTCAAGGTCATGTACCTTGGTTGTGGCACATTCCCAATAGGGGGTGTGCAGGAGGCAACTGATTGATGTCTCTCTCTCATCAATGTTTTTAACTCTCCATTCCTCTCCCTTCTTCTCTGTAAAAAATCAATAAAATATATATTTAAAAAATAAATAAATAATAAAACATGTTGGCCCATATTTGGCTCTTGGGACATAGTTTTTTTGACTTGTGAAATTAAAAGTCTATTTCATTCTTAAAACCTTTGTGTTGTTTTATTGAAAGAGTTTAGGAATACAAAAACCACAAATATAAAAACAAAATTAAGAGCACATTCTTAAAAAATAACTAATGTTAATAATCATGTGTTTAGTTTAGTACCCTGGTTTTTTTAACATGCACAAACATAATTATGTAATGAATATACAGTGGTACCTCGAGATACGAGTTTAATTCGTTCTGTAACCTTGCTCATATATCAAGTGTCTTGTATCTCAAAGCAAATTTCCCCATTGAAATTAACTGAAATGCCGTTAATCCCTTCCAGCCCCCCAAATGCCGCCTCAGTTGTTCTTGTTATGTGTTTTTGAGTAAGAAAAATGTATTTATAAATGACAAATATTGTATAAAAACATAATAAAAGAGAATGTAAAGGAATAAACTGGTTTTATAAAGTGTATTTATCTACTTGTTACACTTTTAATGCCACACTTTATCCCTAAACTGAATGTAACTTAACTAATCTTCACTGAACTTAATTGCTACTGGTTTTTGCATTTTTGGTCGATTTCAAAAAAAAAGTGTCCAACGAGATTTGCCTCTTAGAATGTTTCTGAAATGGGTGAGGCAAGTTTCATTGAACAGCTCCGATGCACGACCAGTAGCAACTTTTTCGGGGTGTTTCTTTTCCATAAAGTGTGACAGCCTCTCCCACATTCCTAAGATCTCCTCCACCTCTGGCTCCTCCTCGAAACCAATTTCTTGGAGAACCTCCGCATGTTGCTGAGACTGCAACTCTTATAACTCCTCCATGGTGAGTGCCAGAGAGTGCTCCTGGATGAGCTCATTCACGTCTCTCTCATCCACCTCCAGGCCCATGGATATTCCCAGAGACACTATCTCTTCCTCCACTGGCACCTCGGGTTTGAATCCTTTGAAGATCCCTTCGGCTATGGCCTCAGGCCACAGCTTCTTCCATGCAGAGGTCAAAGTCCTCATTTTAACACCCAGCCAGGCCTGATCAATAATTCTGAGGCATATCACGATGTTAAAGTGATTCTTCCAGAACTCTCGAAGGGTGAGGTTTGTATTCTCTGTCAACTCAAAGCAGTGCGGGAACAGGTGCTTAATGTACAGCTTTTTAAAATTAGAAATCATCTCCTGCAGGATAGGAGTGGTTTGGGAGGTAGATAGACAATCTTTATAAACTTGCACTCTTCGAGGAGTTCATCTTCGAGGTTCGGTGGGTGAGCAGGAGCATTATCGAAGTCAAGGAGGGCTTGCATGGTTAGGTTGTTTTCCTGTAGATATTTCTTAACAGAAGGGCCGAAAAACAGCTTTTCCCACTCCACAAAGAACTGCCTGGTGACCCATGCCTTTCGGTTTGCCCTCCACATAACTTGTAGTTTATCTTTTAAAATCTCATGTGACTTAAAGACTCTGGGGTTTTCCAAATGGTATAGGAGCAGAGGCTTGATCTTGCAATTGCCACTCGCATTGGCGCACAGTGCGAGAGTTAGCCTATCCTTCACGGGTTTGTGGCCTGGCATCGCCTTCTCCTTTGCCGTTATATAAGTCCTATTTGGCATCTTGTTCCAGAAAAGCCCTGTCTTGTCACAGTTGAAGACTTGCTGGGGGATATATGCTTTGGCTTCTATCAGTTTGGAAAAAGTTTTGAGGTAATCCTCAGCTGCCTTCACATCCGAACTTGCTGCCTCACCATGCCTGAAGATGGAGTGAATGCTGGACCTTTTCCTGAAGTTATCAAACCAGCCTCTACTGGCTTTAATTGAGTATTTCGATGCATCATCCGTGGAAGTGCGCGGGGTCTGCTCCAGCAAATCACCGTAAATCGCTCGTGCCTTCTCACATATGATGCCCTGTGTTAATGTATCTCCTTTAAGCTGCTTCTCCGTCACCCACACCATCAGTAGATTCTCCATATTTTCATGGAAAGAGCTACGGAACTTAGAAATTATTGCAATGCCCTTAGCTGGCATTATACCCTTTATGGACTCCTTCTGTTTAAGCACAGTGCATATGTTGAAGTACTACACCCGTATTGCCTCGCCAAGTCAGCCACTCGCACACCTTGCTCATATTTTTCTATGATTTCATGCTTTAATTCAATAGACATCATCCTCTTCTGAGCACTGACCTTTCCACTTGCTTTCTTTTGACCCATGGTTATAAAAAGAAATGTGATAAAGTATTTAAATGCACAAAAGGTGCTTCAACAACAAGGTAAACAAGCACACTGTCTGAGGGGTGGGAAACTATGAGACGCTCGAGTCTCGGTAAACTGGTGGGTCGTGTGCAGTGGGCCAATCCACGCGATTACTCGTATCTCAAATGTTGCTCGTATTTCAAAGCAAAAAATTGCTCGCTCGATGACTCATATCTCAAAAATCTCGTATGTTAGAGTACTCGTATCTCGAGGTACCACTGTACACTTGTTGATAAAAATCTAATTGTGCATATATTCATTCTATATTTTTATTTAAAATTAAGTCAATATTTTGGAAAGAAGCTGAATCATGTTTGTGTTTTAAAATGTTCACCCTGTGGTACCTTCACCTACATTTCCTCCAATTCTGTGATAAGTTATTATAGGGTCCTGCACTTCAATTATATTTAATCATAACCATCATAACCATAGCCAAATTGCTTACCAAAAAGTTAATGCTGTTATACATGCCACACAATGATTTATGAGTATGGATTTTTAATAAGGTAACAGAGAAATTACCAGGCAAGAAATATTAAGGGACCATCATAAACAGCTATGAAACTATCAATCTCTGTACTTCTGGTTTCTCAGAGGTATAGAACTTAAAATTCATAATATTCAGCTATTACAAAAAGGATAAATATAGTGTTCTCAAGGACTTATATAGCTACCAGAAATATTTTAAATGTGGGTAAGATTTCTTTTGCCTCAGCACTCTCTATAGAAGTTAAAATTGCCATATATTAGTAATGAAGTTTTTAAGATTATATTTGCCATTCATTCCTCTAGATACAAAAGTATGGGGAAGTGACTCTCTGCTCTCTATGTGTATACATATAGCCAGATTCCTTCTCTTCAAAAGCAATGAAGGAATGATGATTATTGAGGTGTTGGTAAAAGAAATAGTCTGAAAATTTTATGTAGATTCTGATTTTCATAGAGGTAATATTCAAGACTTGGTTATTTTTCAGATAAATAAACTAATTAGGGTACAGTCAACAATAATAATATTCAAAATAAATGCAAATATGTGATTATGACAGAGAGATAACTTCAGGTACCAGGAATAAGGATTTGAGAAAATTCTGTAAATTTTCTTGAACTTTTTCATTAGAAGATTGTTTTGCATTGTCTCATCAGTATTTGGGAAATGCCTTCCATAATGTCCTCCCAGAGGAACAGTTATAACCCTTATATGTGTTGTTCTAATTGTTAAGATAAAGTAAAAACATTCTGGGGAACAAAAAGAAAGTTTTTCGTCTAAGAATTTAGAATTTTTTAAATCATGAATATCTTTGAAGTAGGGAGCCACTGCAGCAACCATATGGTCACCAGAGAGTAGAAGAAAATATGGCTATACCGAAATATTCTAATGTAATATAGAGATGATGTACCATAGAATTGTACACTTGATACCTATATAATCTTATTAACCAATGTCACCCCAATAAATTTAATTTGGAAAATGTTCTTGCCACTTAAATTTCAGAATGGCCATAGATTAGTGGCAAAATCTTCTTACTGATTGTATCTAGAGAACACTTAATATCTTTCAACCATCAGTCAGAAGTTTTGATCTGTATCTAATACAATCAATCTCACATTGATAATTTAGGCTTAAGAGTTTTCTTGGCTGAGTTATAAACTTCTTAATATCCTTTCTAAAAAGGCTCATGTGACTGTAAATCATTTCAACTTAATTCAGTTCAAAATGTTAATTGTTCTTGCTGTCAGCATGGTACACTTTGTAGTAACATGCTGTCTGAGAACTTAAAGGTATGTAGAGAGAAGATAGATAAAACAATAGTTCTAATGTAAGATAGAGAGTGCACAGTCACTTAAGAAAAATGCAAAGACCTAGATATTTGGAAAGAGATCACACTAGAAAAAAATGGAGATGGCCATGAAAAATGACATGATGTTAACTTAAGCTAATTTGCTAAGACAGGGAAGTATGGACTACATTTGTAGCATATGAACAATTCTGTTTGATTGGAGTCAATTGACTACTGTGATGGGTAAAAGATGACAGGGTAAAAATATTGTGAGAAGGTAGTCTTAAAACAATTGTTTAAGATGTGGGGAATAACTTGTTTTACTGATTTTGAATCTTTCATACTAATTTTTTCATCCCTTTTACCCAAGTTCAAAGTATTTCTTTTATTTTCTTGTGAAACAGAGATATAGAAAGGCTAAATTAATGAGTTAGATGCAAGAATGAGATAATGAAGAAAAAAATAGAGAAATGCCAGTGTTGATCAAAACATCACATTACTATAACAATAGGCAGTATATTATTTCATGAGTATTTTTATGCTTTAAAGAATACAAAGCAATATCATGAATATTATCATCTTCAGTTCCCAACTACACTCTAAAGCTGGAAGAGGATACAGAGTTATTTTCCACATAAGGAAACAGTCATCACAATATGGGAAGTGTGGGGATAGGGACAGAGCTATAACATTATCTAAGAAGTCTAACTCTTCTAAAGCAGAATTCTATATAATAAAATCCCAATAATCATAACTGCATAACAAATGGAACAACCACTCAACAAGTTGCTATGAGATGCATTGACCACCTCTCGGTCCCTCCCTGCAGTCTCTGATCGCAACATGGCAAATGGGGAACCATTGGGAACTGGGTGGGTGGCAGCAGGGTAGGCTGGGGATTGGCAAGCAGGCTGAAGAAAGTCCTGATTGCAGGTTAGGCCTAGGAACCATACCCATACGATTTCATGCACTGGGCCTCTAGTGATTATAAAACATTAGTATTTACTGACACTAGGAAATGTGTTGTCATTGTTCTGAGTTAGTACGGCTATTGAAACTCAGAGACATAAAGACTCAAGAAGAAAACAATTAATTGGTTACACAGAAGTCTTATTTTAGTTTTGAATTAGGAAATATAGTTCAGTTGAGGAACATCATATTGAGTTAAGCAGTGAGGGTTAATGCAAAGTTTATTCTGACCAGAAACAGAAAATAGAAACGAGCACAAATTGAATCAATGCAAACATTTGAAATGAAGAAAAAACACACTGTTACCACAATCTTAATTTCCCTTGTGTAGCAAGTGAGGGATCTGTCATGTAGGGTCACCCAAAGCATGTGACAAGTGCAGAGCAATTTAGCAGACTGACAGGGGTAGAAACCAACTAAACATTTAATAATGGAATATGTTTATACTACCTGCCAACCCAATGTTCTCTCTTGTGGAAGAATGATTTTATAGCAGACCCTTGTCTGATTCCTGCATTTGGAGAAGGTCTGCCCTGGTGAGACATCAATGTGTTATGTTTATTTAGAGAGACTTCTGGGGAGTAAAAGAAAAGGAATCCGATCCTTTAGATATTTTTCACAGAGACTCAAGTTTACCTTACAATATTTACCTACATTGTTGATACCACCTACATCCCAGAGCCAAATGTTATTGCTGCGTTTCCAGTCAAAAATTTAACTGACATAATAATTTTTAATTTTATTTATAAAATTTTATTTCATAGACTGCCATAATATGTTCCTTTATATTAGCCATTACCTAATATATTGATAGAATGATCTTTTCAACCTAATTTTTTATCTATCTTTGAAATGCTACTCATTGCTCTCTGTCTTTCTTGAATACTTCTATCCCCCATAACATCAGGATACTGATGACAAAAGTCTACTTTATGTTTATTTAACTTTATTTTAAATCTATTTAGTAATTAGACTTCTTCCTTTTACCAAATACATCAAAATTTGCACCTGCATGGCCAGTGTTGCTCAGTGATTAAGAGTTGACCTATGAACCAGGAGGTTACAGTTTGAATCCTGATCAGGGCACATGCTCAGGGTGTGGGCTTGGTCTCCAGGTCCCAATGGGGGATGTGCAGGAGACAGCTGATCAGTAATTATCTCTCATCATTTCATCATTGGTGTTTCTCTCTATCTCTCCCTCTCTCTTCCTCTCTGAAATCAATATATATATATATATATATATATATATATATATATATATATATATACACACACACATTTATTTCATGTATTAGGTAGCTTCATGACATAAATAGTGGTGGGTCAATAAAAGCTGATGGTAGAAAAATAAATATATTCATGGGCTAAATTTTAAACTTATTAAGAACAGGAAGTTTTGTGTCAGCAGGATCTTGAGTCAAAAAACAACTTTTCGTTGTGTGGTATTAATAATTTAATCATCATTAGCCTTAGTTTTCCTCTGTAATCTAATAAATCTGCAACAATATTGGAATACTTCTTGGCTGAATTTGCAGTAGCCCATTGTTTCTTCCAAAATCTATTGTTTTTTTTTTTTTAATAAGAGTGAAAAATATTCACATGTGATGTGGACTATGGCTCCTATATCATCTGGGTCTTTAAGAATGTCACTAGTATCTAACATTCCTCTTCTATGCACTATTGATTCTGATTTACTATCTTTCCTGGAGATGGAAAGGGCAATATCATGTCAAAAAAATTCTATTTGACCTCCCTTACTATGGTAGCTCTCAAAAAGTCAATGGTTATTGGATTAGTTAACAAGTATGTCAATTCCAAGTACAAAAGTTAAGACTCAGGAAATACCCTAGAGGGTCTGTGTACCAGTATATCCAATGTTAACCACACCTTGGCTAGAACTCCATTTGTTACCTATCTCATATACTTTTAACCCATTAAAGAACTACTAGTATAATGACACTTTATGTTATTAAATGTCAATTTCTATATATGTCTGTATTTAACATTTCTCAAAAATGTCTGAGTATTTCCCTTTTCCTAGTATGTGATGACCTGAGTAAGACTATTTGAGGAAGGACTTGGGAGATCCTTACTATCACTCATTAGATAGGAGTGCATGGGAATTCCATTCCACTTTCTCATGGAGTCCTAGCCTCTAATTTAGTTAATGGTTTTGGGGTTTAAGACAGGGATTTCAATTTATTTTTAAGAGGTGTGATTAATAGCACTCACCTTCCTAATCACTCACTCTTACTTGTTTTTAATTGTGAAGATTGAGGAACATTCTTGCTGATTGTCCATCAATAAAGCATGATTGGTCAAAGAAGAAATTGGATTTTGATGCAGGCATATCATGGGCTTCATCTAGTCTCATGGGAGCTTTAGAACTGGAATGACCTTATCATATTGTCCTAATGTAGGACCAGAAGCCATGAATTTCTGTATCCACATTGACCAGTCATTGTACACAATATGCCTCTGGGGAACAGAAGAAAGCTTTGTGGAGGTGGCTTTTTTCAGCCAACAGTAAACTCCAGGCAATGTGTGTGTGTGTGTGTGTGTGTGTGTGTGTGTGTGTGTGTAATAGAGGGTAGGTAGACAGTGAGATTCACTGTCAACATTTTCAGAAGCTAAAGGCAAATAGTTCAGTCCTCAAAAGAGTATGGTCTGAATATTTTTATCAAAGTCTTAAGTCCAGACCATCTACACTAATAAAAGGGTAAGATGCAAATTGATGGTATGTTTGTGACACCTACCAGCCAATCAGGAGGGAGTATGCAAATTAACTAAAAAAAAGATGGTGAATTTGTTTGCATATGCAGGTGGATGATCAGTCCAGAGAGGGATTCTTGTGTCGTCACCATGGTGACAACACAGGCAGTCCGCATTGCTTCAGCTTCTCTGGGCCTCTGGGTAGTGTGGAAAGGTGGAGAGTTGGCTCCAGGCCAGATTGAAAAGGCAGCTGCAGCAGGAGCCAAGGCAGTGCTGGCAGCCAGGGGAAGGAAGGCCCATTCTTGCACAAAAATTTGTGCATCAGGCCTCTAGTAAAAAGAATAACTGGTAAAAAAAAAATAGTTACATTAAAATTAAGGCTTCAGAGATATTAGATAAGGTAAAATAAAATTACTGATAGAGGTTAAAATGCACAAACATGCAAAGGATAAGAAATGTCCAGAATATATGTTTTAGTTTTTAAAAAATATTTATTGTTGAAAATATTATATATGTCCCTCCTTTCCCCCCATTTACTTTTTTTAGCCCATCCCTGCCCTAGCCTTTACCATTCTCTTATCTGTGTCCATGGGTTATGCATATATCTATAAAGTTATTTGGCTGGTCTCTTCACCCACCACCACCTACCCCCATCTTCTCTTTGAGATTAGATAGTATATGCTTGAAAAGAGGCAAATAACTTAAGCATGTTGTTCACAGAAAGATGCATGAAGTGATAGTAAATACATTAAAAAAAAGTGAACATTCATTAGCATATAGAGAAATACAAATAACAAATACATAGGTAAATAATATTTGTATTTAGAATGACAACTATTAAAAAGTTTGACAGTGAATGCCAAGATTGTTGCTTATGTCTGCACTGTAACTGTTGGAGTCCTAACCAGGTTGACTCAGAGAATAGAGTGTCGGCCTGAAGACTCATGGTTCCCAGGTTTGATTTGGGTCAAGGGTATGTACCTTGGTTGTGGGCACATACCCAGTACAGAGTGTATAGGAAGGCAGCTGCTGATCAATGTTTCTCTCTCATGAATGTTTCTAACTCTCTATCCTCCTCCCTCTATAAAAAATCAATAAAACATATTTAAAAAAAATACTATTGCTTATGTCTGCACTATAACTGTTGGCAATGTAAATTGCCCCGTAACAGTTTGGAAAATTATTTGGCATTATTTAATAAAAACAAATATGTTCAAATTCTTTGACTCAGAAGTATCACTTTTACTTAAACATCCTTAAAACTTTCGTATTATCCATACAAATTTATAACAGCAATATCTATAAATACAAATGGAGATTTTTCACACAATATAGCATTAAAAACGAAGGAACTATAGTGGCATAGAATCTGGCATGAACTTTATTAATAAATAATCTAGCCTATATAATGAAGAGGTAATATGCAAATTGACCATCACAACCTCACAAGATGGCTGCTTGCAACTAGGCCAGCAGGGGGGTTAGTGAGGAATGAACCCTCCAAGCCAGACCAAGGCACCCTTCCTGCCAAAGAGACCTCGCTCACTCTGCAGAAGCCCTTCGATCCCTGGCATCACCCCATGTGTGGCTGGCCAGGGTGGGACCATGAGAGGTTGGCTCCAGGATGTATTGGGCCTTTCTCATCCAGTCCCGCCCCACTAGCCACCTTCTGGTTAATTTCCTTCTTTTAATGGGCACGAATCCATGTACCAGACCTCTAGTAACATAAAAATAGATAAATAATAAAACATAGACATAAATATATAGTTATCCCATATAATAAACTCTAATATGCAAATCAACCAAATGACAGAATGACCAGTCGCCATGAGCAGGGCCTAAGCTAGAAGGCAGACATCTCCTGAGGGGTCCAGGACTGAGAGCAGGTACAGGCCAGGCTGAGGGACTTCCTCCCTATCTCCCGTGCATAAACGTTGTGCACCTGGCCTCTAGTATGTACAACAATATAGAATAAATGTAAATAAAATAAAAAGATAAATTATAACATAAATTCAGGCAGGTTTAATTTAATATAAATTTTCAAAGCATGCAAAACTAAATGATAAATATTTTTGAAAAATATACAAATTTGAACTCTCAAGGGAAAAGAGAATCCTATATAATAAAAGCCTAATATGCTAAGTATCTGGTCAACTGGTCAGCTATTCAACCAATCAAAGCATAATATTCTAATGATATACTAAGAGCACTCAACTGCTTGCTATGACATTCACTGACCACCAGGGGGGCAGACAGTCAACAGGTTGATCAGTCATTGTGATGTGCACTGACCACCAGGCAGCAGATGCTCTGACTGGTAGGTTAGCTTGAGCGAGATGGGCAGACACACCCTGGAGCCCTCCTGCAGTTCTTACCTGGTTGGCCAACCTCCCGCATTTTTCCCTGGCCTTCAGTGGGGACCCTCAGCCTGCCCTGTGCCCTCTCACAATCTGGACCCCTCAGGGGATGTCAGCAAGTCAGTTTCATCCTAATTCCACAGGGGAAGTGCCACTCAGCCAGAGCCAGGTTTCCGGCTGGTGAGTGCAGAGGGGATGGCAGGAGCCCCTCTTACCTCTCTGGCAGCACTAAGAATGAGTGACTGCTGGACCATTCCCCGAGGGCTCCCGGACTATGAGAGGGTGCAGGCTGGACTGCAGGATCCCGCTGAGTGCATAACTTTGTGCACCAGGCCTCTAGTAATAAATAATTTCAGGTAGGAGAATTATTTGCATGAGTGTGGAAGAAATTAAGAGAAGACATAAATGGAGAGGACATGAAATGGTGGACTTCTAGGATTAAGATCTAGATTTATAATTACTATTTGCTAGGAAATTCATGTTATAAACTTTATTTTAGCAATCTAACCTCTAACAAAACTATTTTTAAAGGCAAGTGAATGAACATCTATTTCTAAGTTAGCTCTGGGTTATTTTATAACTGAATTTTTATCAGACTTTTAAGGGAGAGCTGATTCACATGGCATATAAATTACTATAAAGTAGAGGGGGAAATAGCTCTTTTAATTTTTCCTTCCCTCCTACATAAAAAATTCAGTGTGTAGGCTGTGAAAACAAACAGGAGGATTCTGATTCACTAGGCTAAGCAAAGAACTCACATTTCTATTTTCCTTCCCTTCCCATCTTCTAAATTATCTTTGATCAATAAAATGATTTACTAAATACCATATCCAAGTTCCAAACTAGCAGAATTTGGAACACAATCTTGGAGAATTAGCTGCTTCCTTTAAAGGAGATGACTTACAAATTATACACACCTCGTCTCACCTATCAAGGCCTAAAACATGGTCCCATGACCTATATTAGTGACATAGAAGGCTTAGAAATGTAGTCTTCAGATGTGCCATGTCCACAGCTAAAGTGTTAGGTTTTATTAGTAAACAGAAAAATCTTGAGTATATGATTTTTCTCCCAATTGTAAGGCCTTCTGACATACAGAACTTTTCATAGTAAGCTTCTGTACAGCATTTCCAGTTATAACTAATGCCCAATAACTCTGATCGAACTTCTGTTCCTTCAACTTTATAATTTCTGTCTTCGCAAAGGTTATTCACTTTGTTTGAACTGAATTAGACCCTTCATTGCTATGTTCATAGTAAACTACATGATTTACACTATTCTCTCAAATTCTTCAGGTGAACACTTTGCTTCTATGTTCTCAATCATATTTGTACCTTTGCTTATTGATAAATATTCTCTGATAGACTGTGCTATATTGGACCATACATCTTATTAGTAAATCCACAGGACCTGGCACACATTGTAAATAATAGTATGCACCCTTTCTGTTTCATATACTATCACTGTTTCAAGATCCCCAAATAATTCATTACTTACTGTTAGAGAGAGTAGTTAGGTATATTTTCCATTCAGAGGACTATAAACCTATTTTTTTATTTCCAGAACTATAGGGCATGAGGTCATCGCTTGAAGCTCAATTTAATTAAAAAATCAATTCCTGAAAAAGTTTATTACTATACCATATAGGAAGGTAAAAATATTTAGTAGTCCATATGGCTTGGGTTTACATGTTTCATGATGTGCTTAGATAAGATTTCACACATTTTTGTTTATTCCTCCCCATTACATCCCTATATCCCTATACCATGCTGTTATTATTATCTTTGTATATTTACTTCTTCTTTTATATTTCTGTCTTGTTTCTAATATGTTTTTTTTAATTAAGAGGCTCTGAGTGAGTTGACACCTAACCACAGTGTATGCTATATTAATATTAAAGGTCCAAAATTATTCATAGCTGCAAACACATTGTTAACATTTTTGGAAGTTGATCCACAGTGGAAAGTGTATATTTATGCATGTGGGTGTGTACATTTGCAAAGTATCTATTTATGTGATGAATCATAATATGGCAGAGTAATATATGATTATCATCTAAATTGGAAATATGGAGAACTGGAAGTAAACAAATAGCAATTTAAAAAATTACCCAGGATTCAGGAACAAAAGGGAGCAGAGAAAGTTAAAGAAGAGTAGTATCCCTTTTTCCCAATTATTCTTTTTCTATTATGAAAGTTTTAATTAAATAAAATAATTGACTTCACATTAAAAGGAAGAAAGTTAGGCCGAAACCGGTTTGGCTCAGTGGATAGAGCATCGGCCTGCGGACTGAAAGGTCTCAAGTTCGATTCCAGTGAAGGGCATGTACATTGGTTGTGGGCACATCCCCAGTAGGGGGCGTGCAGGAGGCGGCTGATTGATGACTCTCTCTCATCGATGTTTCTAACTTTCTATCTCTCTCCCTTCCTCTTTGTGAAAAATCAATAAAGTATATTTTTTAAAAAAGGAAGAAAGTTAGTGTAATTCTCTAAGTGCTTCATCTAAAACAAGGAGGAGCTCTTTTTCTTCAGATATAAGGGGAAAACAATTATTAAGACAACCTTGAGTCTTCTCTGCAAATTTATGGAGTCATGGTGAACTCATTGGTAGATCTATCCAAATACAGAATCTGGAATTTGTGTTGACACACCTACAAAGTGTAAAATGAGTTTACTTTTCTTATGACTTCATAGGGTGCTTGCAGAATTCAAGGCTATATTTGCACTTAGCATTTACTTGAATAAGAATTTGTTCCTGTACTATCTGGGTCCCAGTTACTCTTGAACTCTGGGATATATTAGGTGTGGGAGTGTGGGAAAAGTATATACAAAACATAATAATTTTAAAGGAATGAATTAGGTTATAATTTTAACTACATACAAATATGAAAATAAATATGATGAATTTCAAAGTTATCTGCTGGGTGAGAGTACTATATTGTGATTATCAATATGCATTACTTTATTAATGGTTGTAGATTTTATTGATTTGACTACTCAAGGCACTTCAGGGCATAATTGATTAAAATGTTATATAATTTTATAGATTCTATGAGTTACTCAAATTTCAGATTGTTCTACAACTCCAGAAACAAAGTTCCCTGATGTAATGTGTTTTGTCCAATTTACTGTACCTGATTGAAGTATATGATTCACTTATTGAAATGAATACTTCACAGACTAAGATTTTATAGTTTTTATCAATGGAAAATATATTTGCATCTTTTTGTTTTTCTAGTAAAGGAATCAGAATATGAAAATATCCTCTTTGGAAGGTAAGCTTTGGTGTTAATATGACTATCATTTTTATTGCCATTATTTTTACTAGGTTAAAGGAGTCTTCCAGGCTCGTAAACATTGTCAGCAGTGTAGTTCTCAAACAACAAAAACAGAAACAGTGTTCATACCAACATGATATTAGTCATCCCATTTAAATTGGTTAGGAGTGAATGTATGTGCATTAAAGTGCTTTTTTCCCCCCAGTGTTGCTTCTTTTCCCTTCAGATTGTTTCTAAAGCATACATTTTCTTAATTAGAATAATGATTTAAAAAGATTTTTAAAGTAATAAAAATAAAATGGTAATTCTTTTCCTTAAATAAACACCAATGTATTTATGTTATGGCATTGTTTCTGTATGTTGAGATTTTGGGTACATAAAAGCAGATCTTCAGATTGGTGGAAAGAGACCAACCATATATATTTGGCAAAACTAATTTAAGTTTCTAATTTATAGATCAAAGCAGATAGAAACTTAGCTGAAGTTCTCTGGCATGATGGAGAAAGATAAATAAAGCTAACATTTAATAAACTTTCTCTACTTTTGACTAGTTTTAGATTTTCAAGAGTCTCAATATGCTGAAAGATTTTTTTTTAGTTATACCCTCTCTCCAGATCCCCTATTATTCACATCTCAGATCTCCTATAACTCAAAAGAAACCTCACAATGGATAAAAGATATAAGAACATACAGTTGACAGAGGAAGGCCAATAATAAAATATATAAATGCTGGACCTTACTACTAATCATTAATAAGTGTAATATAATAGTAAAGTGGCATTTCTTGCTGAATAAATTAACAAGAAAATCAATGTCTAATATTTAGAAAATGAATGGGAGAAGAGAAACATATATTTTAGAAAAAGTAAACTTAATAATTATATACCAAAATAATTTAAAAAATGAGCAAGGGAAAAAGCATGTAACCTACAATGACCAATTCTTCTTTTAAGTGTCAATCCTAAATAATATTTTATGCTTTCAAAAAAAATATATCTCCTTTTATAAAGTCCAAAAAGCATGGAAATCTTAAATGTCCCTCAAAGGTGAATAAAGTAATTACATTTTACTTTATTGTAACAGTGGAAAAAAGTAATTAAAATGAGCTCTAATTAGATGTATGCCTGAATCAATGTTAAAGACATAAGTTCAAGTTTAAGAAGATAGATATCAAAGTCTGAACACTATGGAAATGGAACAATTATACAAGTATTAAAACATAAAACAAATTTTTGCATGCATTTATTTAAAATTTTATAGAAACTAAAGTGTAAAACTTTTGTATCAGAATGACTCACTCTTCTCTTATGTTAGGAAATGCCTCCTTGGAAGTTGGATAGGGAAAATATGAGTTGGAATGGGAAATTAGCAGTACTATTTTTTAACAGCAAGTGATTTGATACAAATATCCACTGGCAGATATAACCTGTTTTCCTGTTCTCAATTGTATGCTCAAAGTGAAGATGCAATTAAAAATAAATGAAGTTAAAAAAGGAAAAGATACCATCTCTTGACTTTGTAAGCTGCCCCAATGTTTTTCTACCACTTTCCAGTTCTGTATAGGTGATTCTTAGTGAAGTTGAAATATCTTTTTTTTCTGTCTATCTCTACCAGGAATGTGCTTTCTGACTCATTGTGACATGAATACTATCCCAACACTACACAAAATGTCTTCACACTCAATTACTAGTGAGCTTATTGTTAACACTGCTGTACATGAGTGACCTCTTAAAAACATTTAATTCATTAGTACTTCCTGGACTTGTACAAATTTGGCCACATATTATTATTTTTTACTTGACAATTAAGTTACTATTTCTGATTTTCTCCCCTGGATCTTGCTGCTCTCCAGTCTCTCTGTACAAATCTCATTTATTTTTAAATCCTTATAAAAATAACCAGATGCACTCATTTCTCAAGTTTTCAGATCAAGCCTAGAGCTTTCTTCTAAATTCCACATATTCATCTACCTATTAATATCTCCCTATGTATGCTTTACATTTTTCTCAAGCTTAGAAAATCAATAATTAACTTTTATTATCTAATTACAATTTTTTTCTTCCTTTTTGTTACCCCATATAGTAAATGTTACTCCCTACAACTAAAAATAATGCTAGAAATCTTGACTTGTTATTTTCTTTTACCTTCCTACATCAAAATCCACATCCAAAATACATTCCTCATGCCACCTCTCTCCATCCACCCAAACCACTTAGTGCGTGTCAGTGTTGCCTCTAAACTTCTGCTACCTACCTTTGATCTTTCCAATTCATTTCATATGTAGCTGCCAGAACATAGTTTCTTATGTGATACAGCTTCAATCTCTGCAATCATATCCCATTGCAATTTGGATCATAGCTAAACTCATGGCAAATAAAGATTGACTGTAGGAAATTCCTTCTTAGTCTCAATACTCATTTCAAACTCATTTCCTTTTCCTCATTATTTTTCAGACACACCAATACTCTCAGTTCCTTGAGCACATCATGTTTTATCCTTCGTAGAGGTTTACTCATAAAATTCTTCCTACTAGAACCCTTGCTCCTATACCTGGGTCAAATTAAATCTTATTTATATGGCAATTTTCAATTCTAGTGACATTGTTCACTGAAAGATTAGCTGGCCCCTATTATGTTCTGTCATACTTCCCTGTTCTTTCCTTTATAAACTTTGTTATTGTTTATAACCAAATTTTATTTTCAGTGTATCCTAGCTTTTATTATTAGTTTAATGCCACTGATGACACACATTATAAAAAACAAAACCATAGTCAAAATTTATGTTCCTTGACTATATGTTGACTATATAATTGACATATATTACATCTCTAAGTTTCAGGTGTATAAAATTTTGATTTACACATTTATGTATGCTAAATAATCACTACTATTGTTAGGTATGCCTATATCATGATCACATTATAACCAATTGTGTATGTATGTGTGTGTATGTGTGTGTTGAGAACATTTAATATCTCTCTTAGCAGCTTTTAAGTATAAAATTGACTACAGCTATTTGGGAGAGCTTAGTTGACTGTTTGTAAATGGTTGTTCTTATTTTATTTTCTCTGATTTAAGTGAATTGACGGTGGCTTAGGTTTTGGTTTGCTTCCTAGGCTACCAAGGCATTAGAGTCACCCCATTGACTGGCCTCAATGTTTAATTACTTTTTTTAAAAAATCATTATTTATTATTTTTTAAAAAAAACTATTATTAATTATTTATTCTAGAGCTGGTTGTTCACATGCTGCATTTTAGGAAAACAATAAGATTTTTAAATAGTATTAAGAAATGTTTTGGTTTTGTGTAGGTGTGTTGTGTTTGTGTGTGTGTGTCTCTGTGTGTGTGTGTGTGTGTGTGTGTGTGTGTGTGTTTGCAAAGAAATAAAAGCAATTTTGGAGGAATTTTACTTTCTTTTGTTTGGGGTATATGTTCTTTTATTTTGTCAAGTTGTTCTGATGTCCTTGTATAAATTCAGATTCAATTGGGCAGCATTTTTATTGCAAACCTATTATTTGTCATTCATATTAATAAAACCTAAGATAAAAATAGTGATTACATAAAGTTACTTAAGTTCATTAAATAACTTTTATAACTTAAATTTTCCTTCAATTTCAACTTGAAAAAAAGTTTATTCATGTAAATTTGAATACTTGACAACAGCAACAACACCAAAATTCTTCTAGATACAAGAGGTATTTTAATATTCAATAGCAATTCCCTTTAATCAAAGATAATATGAATCTCCAATTCCACAGATGTCAAAAAAAGGCATAGGAAAATAAATATCCACTTTTACTTATAGTTAGAATTACAATTAAATCCTTTTGAAAGCTGCTAAGACTAAAATTACAACTTTTAAAAAGCTTATGGCAATTTATCATCTCAATTATTTATCCTATGCTATTTAAATACATTACAAGTATGGTACTAGAAACCTCCAGTATCTTTAGTAACACATTTTGCTTTTGATTAGATGTTTTGTTGTTGACATTGTCCATTTAAGTCATATACTTCGGCAACATTTCAACTGCCTTTTTTTATTCTACTTCAAAATTATCATCATTGCTGTGTGATATATATTTCTGTGTTAAAGTTTCTTATTAAGAGAGTTGTTAATAGCCTGACTGGTTTGGCTCAGTGTCAGCCTACAGACTGAGGGGTCCCAGGTTTGATTCCAGTCAGGGCATATGCTTTGGTTGC
The DNA here is from genome assembly GCA_004026805.1 of Lasiurus borealis. Taxonomy (NCBI): domain Eukaryota; kingdom Metazoa; phylum Chordata; class Mammalia; order Chiroptera; family Vespertilionidae; genus Lasiurus; species Lasiurus borealis. The sequence continues at coordinate 34,364 of PVJN01002882.1, read as the reverse complement.
CAGCACATCCCCAGCAGGGGGTATGCAGGAGGCAGCTAATTGATGTTTCTCTATCATCGATGTTTCTAATTCTCTATCCTTTTCTCTTCCTCTCTGTAAAAAAATCAATAAAATATATTTTTAAAAAAGAGAGACTTGTTAATAATGGCTGATCAGCAAAACTCCGGTAAGAGCATTCACTGGAGAACATTGTAATCTTATTTCCCCCCTCAATTCTTAAAAATATTTTTTAATTAAGGCTCTATGTAATAGGCTCCCATAGTAATGTTTTGAGATTTTAAAAAAATCGTGTGGCCATTAATTATCCATTTCAAGAAAACTTTCTTGTATTGTAATTCATGGGATGAATAAGAAATTATCAAATGTTTAAAAATGGGGGAAAAAAACACCACACATGTATGGAAGTGTCAGGTTTTCTTGTCATCAGCTATGCTCTGTTAATGTAAAGTGTTTGCTTCGACCTAAAGTAAAAGGCCGGGGCCTAAAAAACCCTAGTAAATCTCCTATATTTTCTTAATTCTCTAAAATCTCCTATAAATCATTCACAAATTAAAATGGTATAGATTTTAGGAGTCAATTTGGAAAAAAACCAGCAATCTACAAATTCAAGTTGTATGAATTTAGCAAATATTAAATTGGCTTTAATCCTCATATGCTGATTTAGCATTATGCAAATACTTGCAGAAAAAAAATGGAAAAAGCATCAGGAACTTAGTTTTGTAAAGATAATTTTGAAATGATCATTCCAATACATAAGGCTATTTTTAAATTACAGGTTAATATTTATTTGCATTAAGGGGATTTTATTTAAATAAGTAAACTCTAGTTTTAATTACATGGCTTATTCTTTTTTTATATATTTTATTGATTTTTTACAGAGAGGAAGGGAGAGGGATAGAAAGTCAGAAACATCGATGAGAGAGAGACATTGATCAGCAGCCTCATGCACGCCCCGCACTGGAGATGTGCCCGTAAGCAAGGTACATGCCCCCAACCAGAATCGAACCTGAGACCCTTCAGTCCGCAAGCCGATGCTCTGTCCACAGAGCCAAACCGGTCTCGGCTATATGGCTTATTCTTAAAGTTATTAAATTGTTGTTTTAACTAACTTTATCAAGCAATTGTAACTCTCAGGTAATTTCACCTGCCAAGATAGAAAACAAGAGAGATTTACTTGCCAGCCTGAAATAAAACTGACAAAATTTATGAAACAATAGCTTTCAAACATATCTGGCCAGTGATCCGTGAGACTAGAAAACAAACAAGATGAGCTTATGAATTACACAGTCTGAGAAATATTCTAGGCTGCTGAATAGGGTACTCAGGTGAAAAAAATGGTGGACTTCTTGAATTGAAGAGCGAGACCTGCATTTCCTGGTCTAGATGGCTCTAATTAACAGGATTAAGTGTGGGATAGAACAGAGCTCCACAGAGAGATAACTTTAGGCATATCTAGATGTCTAGATATGTCCCCTTTGCATATTTCACTGACTTCTGATTAAGGCAAGTATGCAAGGAAATTAATGAAGGCTTGGAAAAGAACTATCAGAAAAGATTAGAGATGTGTGCACAGTTCTCATACAGTTTCAAGAATAGTGCTCATTCTCATCATAGATGCAAAACCTCTTAATTAACAGGACATTGTGTAGTGGGCATGGACTGGTAGTGCCTCCATAGTACAATAGAACAACCATAGCCTGACATGGCCTTCGATTTCACAAATTATAAAACCAAAACCCCAAAGTCAAATTCCTTTTAAGTAACTTAACAGCATATCAGAATAAATTCAAAGAATAGGAATGATAACATTATCATTGGTGATACTCAGGAAAATGAGTATCACCAAAAGAAATATATTACTTAAGTTCTTAAGACAGAATGAAAATGACAATGGATAAAAATATTAATGCCCACACAAATGAATGAAGAGTAGTGGAAGAGGTAACTATGTAAATATATATAATTGTTCTTAATATTTAAGTATATTTTAAATAAATGATTCTTTAAATAAAATAAATAAAAATGTTCAATAAAGTTTATAACATACTAGAGTCCTGATGCACAAAATTTGTGCCAGGGGCTCGACCCTCACAGTCTCGGCTTCGTCTGGAAGGTCGTTTGGCTGTCCAGTCTAATTAGCATATTATACTTTTATTATTATGGATAAATTAAGTGTAATGTATAAGTAAAATGTATGACAAATTAGTGAAAAGCAGGAGAAAAAAATGGAAGGATATTATTATAAGGCTCTTATACTCTGTGTGAAATGGTATGATACCATGTGAAGGTAGAACCTAAAAAGTTACAAATGTACATTATATATATATTTCACAAATATTTCATAACTTGCCAAAAATGTTGATGCTTTTTAAATATTACATCAACATTCAGTAGCCAAAATAATCACAAATTGGTCATATTTACTCCTTTATGTAAAGTGATGGATAACTACTGATAAAATCTTAAAATATTATCTTATTGATGTTTGTGATTGAGTTTAGACTTTAATTTCCCTTTTCATATTACTCTTGTTATGATTTCCTATCAAGCTGGCCTCATGAGATAGGCTGGGACTGTCACCAGCCTATCTCATGAGCCAGAGTGATAATATCATTTTAAGGTCTGGGATTATTTAGAGTATCTATTCTTAATTGTGTTAGTATTGGTAAACGGTATATTTTTTTACAATATTGCAATTCCATTTATATTTACAATTATATTGGTATAAAATATTTTATAAGATGCTTTTCATCTCTTTAATATATGTAGATATGTATATATCCTTCATTTTAAATTCCTTTCATTGATGTTTTTCACTAATGCTTTTTGTGATACTTTTAGCCACTTATTTTATAAATTTGTATCTTTTACAACTAATTCTAGATGTTAATCCTTTATGTTGTGTCCTTGTTTAATAGTTCATTAATTACATCTCTCACTTTATTTTATGTGTGTGTGTGTGTGTGTGTGTGTGTGTTTCAAACTTTGAGGAGTTTTCATGGCTTTTTAAAAAATTGTGTATGGCATGATTTTTAAAAAATTTTTACTTCTTAAAATGTTAATTTATTTATTTTTTAAAACTAGAAATAATGCTGTAATTATTTTCTTTGTAGCTTTCAGAATATTTAATTATCACCAAAAATTCAGTGACAACAGCTTGCTTTTCTTAGGATGACAACAATGCTTTACCCTCTAGGCACTGGGCAGAGGCAGTAATACTAGTATTTTTTTTCTCTTGGTTGAAATAACATCTCTATGCATGAGATACAGAAGCATACTTCAGGAGAGAGCAGAAGCTCTATTCTCTTGGCCTTTTTTACCAGGAATTTAGTCTCTGTAACATGGAGTTTGTGGAAATGAGAAATAAGTTTGTCCCTTTTAGTGAAATAGCACAACCTTGACACTGAGCTAGGGAATGAGGGAACCTAATGCTAGCCATACCTACTCAGAATGAAGGTTTGGTCACATTGACCTGAGGTTATGGAGCAAGAAGTGGATCATGGCTCAAGTGCCATGGACTCTCATACTAAGATTTAGTAGATTTTCTTGAATAAACATTTCTTCATATGGTACATTTCCTTAGGACAATTTCCAAAGGTTTTTATTTTAAACCCTAGAGGCCTGGTGCACAAATTTGAGCATGGACGGGATGCCTCCACGTGGCCTGCAGGGATTGAGCTGAAACCCACCATCCATCATCACCTGCAGCTCCTACCTGCTGCTCCCACTTATTCAGGCCTCACTGTGCCTGTCGGGTTCGCACCTATCAGTTCCAATTGGGAGAGGCTTGCGCTGCAGCAACAGTGCTTGGGAGCCATAAGCTCTGCATCTGGCACCATCCCAAGGGTTGTAGCCTGTGGAACCAGCTCTCCAATATCTCCTGAGGGGTTCTGGATTGCAAGAGTATGCAGGCCAGGTGGAGGGACCCCACCGGTGCACAATCAAGCCAGGGAAGGACTGCGGGAGGGCTCCAGGGAGTGTCTGGCCCATCTCGTTCAGTCCCAATAGGCCAGACCCCACCAGCAAGCTAACCTTCTAGTCAAAATATCTGTCCTTTGGTGGTTAGTGCTTGTTGCCCCTAACCGCCTCTGCTTCTGACCCGATCACCCCCTAATGCCCTCCACTGCCAGTCTGATTGCCCTCTTATTGCTCCCCCTGCCACCTGATCATGTCCTAACTGCTCCCCCCTGCCAGCCTCATCATCCCCTAACTGCTCTCTCCTGTCAGCCTGATTGCTGCCTAACTGCTCCATCCTGCTGGCCTGATCACCCCTTATTGCCTCTGCTGAGGCCCCTTCTACCGTGGCTTTGTCTGGAAGGACATCTGGTAGATGTCTTGTTTAATTAGCTATTACAGTTTTATAAGTATAGACAACTTCTAGATGTTATGGTTATTTAATTCAAGAAAATATCCATGGAGCTCCTCATACTGCTGTTCATGATATTACTTCCCTATTTTTCTTTTCTTTCATTTATACTTTGATATGTTCATTGGCCTGTTTGCCTCTCTCTCTCTCTCTCTCTCTCTCTCTCTCTCTCTCTCTCACACACACACACACACACACACACACACACACATCCTGTAAAGAAGAGGTTATTAAATTACTGCCCATAAACCAAATCTGTCTCACTGCCTAATTTTGTAAATAAACTTTTACTGAAACACAGTCATCCCATTTCTTTATTTGTTGTCCATGCCCACCTTTGCTATCTTTGTGTTACAATGGCAGAGATGAGTAGTTGTAACAAAGATCATAGGGCATAAAGTATTTGCTATCCCGTGCTTTCCAAAAAAAAACATGGATGAACTATTTCAGTGAATTTTTATTCCCCTATCTTCATTTACTTTTTGCTTTTCAACTACTTGGTTTAAATTATATAATTTTAAAAATTTTCTTTCATATATGTTAAAAGTTTGTTTATAATGTCATGTAATATATATATATATATATATATAGGCCTAGTGCACGAAATTCATGCACAATAAAAGGGGCACCAAGAGTCAAGTCCCGCCCACCCACATGCACCTCAAAATAGCATCAGACCCAGACCCAGCCGCCCCCCACCTTGGGCTACATCCAGACCCAGCCGGTCCCACCCTTTTCAATCCTCTCTGGGCAGGAGGCATATCCTGAGTTCCCCTGTCAAGCCCCATGGGGACAGGGGAGGTTGTAGCTTCAGTTCACTGCTGATTGCTTGTTTACACTCCTTAAGGGAACTTGGCCTCAGCTGTGGGTGCAGCCATCTGTGACAGAATGATGGTCAATTAGCATATTCTCTCTTTATTAGATAGGAGATAAATATATATATATATATATATATGTATATATATATATATATAGCTTTACTCAAATTACTTTTTTAAATGTTTTTTTATTGTTGATGGTGGTTAGCTCATGTTCTCAAGCATTTCCTTCATATCACTTACATGATGCTACATTTTTTTAAATTTTTACATAATTACAAATTATTTTTCCTGACACATGAGTAATATTTTAACTGGGAATAGAATTTTGGGGTCTCTGTTCTTTAATTTTTAGTTTATATGGTTCTGTTGATTTATAGCCTCCTCTGCTTGCAAAAAAAATTGTGGTTAAATTGTCTTTCTTTAACATATTTTGTCCTCAACTTGTAAGATCATTCTTGTTAATCTGCAATTCAAACATTTCCCTACTGATAATCATTAATATTGACTTTCCATTTTAATTTTTATGATGTTTTACATTAGTCTTTCCTAAACCTTTTGGAAGTTTTAAGTCAATGCAATATTTACATAGTGATCATTTTTTCCCTACTAATTGAGTCAAATTTCATTTATCTCTACTTTTTTATGCAAAATATATATGTTCCATATTAAAATTCATGTATACGTATACCAAGTAATTTATCTTTTCACTCTTTTTCCATTTTTTGCTATGAAATTTAAGGTGCTTCTTCCACTTAAAATTACATCAGACTTAACTGGTTCTTAATGGTGACTATACCGCTTTTACTTTGTTCACTGAATTTCTAACTCAAAATCCTTGATCACAGTGCATGAAAATATTTAATCTATTAATGTATTTCCCTTAAAAATTCAATCTTGTCTTTGTATTTAAATTTCTCATGTGGATTTTCTATGAGTTCTACTTTAGTGGAAACTACCAATTCTTTATATTCAGTCACTTTTCACACAATGATCTTAGTTCAGCTAAGTATAGCAGTATAGCAGGCCCTCAACTAATATTGTTTTGTTCAATATCTTTTCATTATAAAGTTACTAAGGGTCTTAACTCTTTATTATTCCATTGAGTCTGTGATAAAACTGGTGTTATACATTGATTTCCTTAAAGTTACAGAACCTATCAAAAATATTAAGTGAGGACTTACTGTACCAACTTTGGCTGCATGTTAGATTCTCCTGTGGAGCTTTGGAAACTACTCTTGACTGGTTCTGCAAATGTTCTGGGAGGTCCCAGGTGATTTTAATAGGCAGTCAAGGTTGATTCATATGAATTTTAGTTTATTTTGCTTCATTATAACTTGGTATACCCTTCTACCTATATCTTTTAGGTGAAAAATAACTAGGATAGTAAAAACTGAAAAGAGATTTTGGATCAGATGTGAGAAGACTGAAATTGAGAAACTGCAGTCACAAATGGAAATAACTAAAGCCTATTAACATCATTACATCTGGATGATATACCTAAAAGGAAAAATTAAACAACAACAACAATAACAAACATGAAGTTCGCCTAATTCACAGCAATTTTGGTATCGTTTTATAGTTGTTTGACCAATATCTTAAATAATATAAGTATGTAATAGGAATTAAAATCTATAACAACCATCAGTGAGAGGGCAAAGAAAAGACAAATACAATATTTTGTCCTTATATACACTCCATGTTTTCCTGGATATTACTCTTCTTCTACTTATATGCTTTTTTCCTGTGTAAATCATCATTGATCATAATCATAACACAGCCTTACTCATAAATCTGAACATTTTCGGATTAAGAATACTGGATATTAAAATGATGTGTTAATATTAATTTATCTTTTTAAATACTTAATTCTTCAGAGCCTGAATAACTTCTGCTTTAATGTATTCTACTATTCTAGTTGACTATTAATAATATAATTCCTCCATTAATGTGCATCTCAAGTTTAATCATTTCCCTATTCTACCTTACTCTGAACTTTTGGCTCACTGAAATAAAACAGAATAATTTTGACAATTATTCCCATACTTTCTTTATAATTAAGTTCTCTATGTCTCTGAATACGAAGTTAGAATTAGCACCTTATTCTTCTCTATAACCTTTTTGATTCCTGGTATTATTCTGGGCAAATGGCATATATTCAATAAACATGACATAATTTATTTATATCATTAAACTAGTTACATGCATTTAATGCAAGAAAATAGAAACATTGTAGAAGCATAAAATTTTAAAAGCCTACTATATTCTTATTTTTCAGAGTAATCTATAATAATAAAAGTGTAATATGCTAATTAGACAGACATTCTTGTGGCTATAAGGGAAGCCTGGGTCCCCGGTGCCAGAGGGAAGCGTTGCCAGCTGCTGGGGGAAGGAAGGCCTACTCTTGCACAAATTTCATGCATCAGGCCTCTAGTTATACATAAACAGTTGAATATTTTATTTTCCATAAAGTTTTGCACTGATATGCTATCATCTATTCATTTTTTCATTTACTTTTCAAAATTGGGTTCATTCTATAAATACTCTTTAGCAGCTTCCTATTTGCTTTTAAATAAATATTTTAATTCCTTTTTTGATGTTAGTATACATTTTAAATTAATTTAAGAACTACGTAATCCCATTAATATTTCTGACCCAATGAGAATATCCCCATATTAGAGGTTTAATTGAAATTTATAGATTTGTACATAAAACTAAAGATTTTAAATGTCATACATTTAACATAAAAATAAAATAATAGTAAAAAAAGGTGCAGTATCATCCTTTAGTGTTAAAAGCCAGCAGAGTACAAAGGATTTTTCTTTCTGAACATTTTTTTTTTCACTTTCTCCTCCTCCTTTTGAGTTTTTCTCTCCTCTCATTCTAGACCTGAACTGACAATAGGTAATAGCATTTGCTTTTTTTATTTGACTACTAGAGGCCGAGTGCATGAAATATGTGCACTCAGGGGGTCCCTCAGCCTGACCTGCACCTTCTTCCAGTCCGGGAGCCCTGAGGAGATGTCCAATTGACAGCTTAGACCTAGCACTGCCACAGAGGTGGGAGAGGCTCCAGCCATGGCTGCCATGCTCACCAGACATGAGTATAGTCTCTGAATGAGTGGCACTACCCCTGTGAGAGCACACTGACCACCAGAGGGTAGCTCCTAAGTTAAGTATATGCCCCCTGGTGGTCAGTGTGCATCATATCAACTGGTCATTCTGCTGTTTGGTCTATTTGCATATTAGTGTTTATGCCTGTAGGATTGAGCCAAAACCGGCTCTCCAACATCCCACAAGGGGTCCCAGATTGTAAGAGGGCACAGGCAGGCCAGGCCAAGGGATGCCACCAGTTCACAATTGGAGCCAGGGAAGGAGGCCAGAAGGAGGGTTCCAGGGCATGTCTGGCCCATCTCACTCAGTCCTAATCAGCTGGACCCCAGAAGCAAACTAACCTACCAGTTGGAGCATCTACCCACTGGTAGTCAGTGCACATCATAGCGACTGGTAGATTATCTGGACCCTGGTGGTGAGTGCACATCATAGCCAGTGGTTGTGTGGCCTTAGCATATCATTAGCATATTACACTTTGATTGGTTGAAAGGCTGACCAATTGACTGGACACTTAGCATATTAGGCTTTTATTTTATAGGATGCCCCTCCTATGCACATAGGATTAAGTAGGAGACAAGATAGTTCCTAGAACAGAAAATAGGTAATATTATATTTATATATATCTTGGTTCTATGTTTAAGAGTTGAAATAAATGTTTGATATTTATGTTCTAATTAGCTTAGAACTCTAGAGAATTAAAACACAAGTTTCATAAATAAGCAAAATTAAAAAAAAATCAACAACTTGGGCATATATGATATCCTCTCTTGTCACCCTAAAACTTAATTAGAAACTATATGAATGAATGAAGGTTGAGCTACACATATTTTTTTCAATTTAATAATGAAAAAAGAGGTGTCTTTCCCAAGGAAAAAGCTAACTTGAGAAAAGGCAACAATATACCTGATATTTCAACAAACTTTGAAGACAAGAGAAAGGAATGGTGACTGGTTTAGGAAGTAAGTTTATTATGAATACCTGAGTATGAGATATAGATGAGCTAAAAGAAAAGTTCTTCACTGAAACCTACAAGATACAAGACTCATTATGTGAAGGCATCAGGTAGTGCAGAAAGCAGATATTGTAAAAAAATTTGTCAAAATCGAAGTACAGAGCAATTGGAATCTCCAGGTCCTATCACTCACATTGAAAGTAACCTAGCAACAACTCTTTCATACACTCACAGGGCACATACTCTGTAAGCAAACTGAGCATTAATACACTGCAGATGCAGGAGCTCATCACATGAAAAGCCTAGAGTAAGTTACCTACTGAAAACTAGAGAATTAATTAACAGCCAGCATGTTAATTGGTACACATATACCCCTTCTTAGGTCCAGCTCCTGCAAAACAAGTGAGCATATTTATACCCTATGGACAAGAGATAGGATAAAGGACCAGCTGGACCAGCCTAAGACAGTGCCAAATTTAAGTTGACTCTTAAAAATTGAGCACTGTGAAATCTCCATGAGTGGGTGGGAGAGGACCCCAGGGATTATTGAACAGCTAGATATTTAGTGGGTTTAACTTTGGCCAAATGTTTAACAAGTATACAGGGGATCTATTTGAGTATTTGGAAGAAAATAATAGTGGAAACAAGAGATAAAATAAAGATGAAGAAATAATAATAATACAGAGGGACTAACTCTAAGAATTGGGAGTTATGGTAGAAATAGGGGGATAGGCATGTAAGTGGTTTTAGGCTTTATTTATTTATGTATTTACTTACTTACTTATTTATTGTTTAAAGTGTTACATATGTCTCCTTTTCCCCTGATTGACAACCCCTGTTACTCCCTTGAGGGTAAGTCCCGACCACACCAGTGTCTGTGTCCATTGGTTATGTTAATATTAATGCATACAAGTTCTTTGGTTAATCTCTGACTTCCACTCCCCTGCCTTCTTTGTTGAGGTTGGATGGTCTGTTCAGTGCTACCTTGTCTCTGGATCTAGTTTTGTTCATCAGTTTATATTGCTAAGCTAAATAACCCATCTGGACAAAGATACATATCACATATTCTCATTCATATGTAAGATATAATGATCAACATAAACTTATTTCATTTTTTTAAAGCCATGCATTTATACTACTTTGGTAAACAAGGTAATTTGATTATAAGTAACATTTAAGATTCAGAGACATATTATGGGGTGAAGAAACAATAGGTAATTTCCTATTTGTTTCTTTCATAGCTAATCTTTATTGATAGTCCATAAAACCACATTTTTTTTAGAATACACATAATTATATGAGTGAATTTATTATCTGGATAAGAAATATTATGGGGTACATATTAAACTCAGAGCTTACATAAAAGGACTGTGGACGAAATAAATTAAAAGATAAAAAAGCAATGAGGTAAAATACTTTTAGAAGGACTGAAAAAAATTTAAGAGGGAATAGGTAAAATAAAGTTGGTATTTATTTATTTGTTTGTTTGTTTGTTTATGATTAATCCTCACCTGAGGATATTTTCCATTGATTTTTAGAGAGAGTGGCATGGGGGCAAGGAGAGACAGAGGTCAGAAAAACGTGAGACAGACTCACCTAATGGTTGCCTCCTGCACATACCCAGGCCCTTAAGTCTATGGGCTGATACTCTATCCACTTAGGGGATAAGGTCACTTTTTGAAAATGGATGTCACTTACAAAGCAGAAGTAGAATAAAGCAGAACAAAGAAAGGAAAAACTTTAAACCAAATATGAATACTTTAAATGTCTTGATTTTTAAATGAATTATAATACATGATGGTTGCTGGGTAGCATACATTTAAACTAGAATACATAAGAGTAAATACTAATATGTGTACTAATACTAATACTAAAACATGCTAAAAACGTTTTCCTGATAGCATAATTTTTCTTTAATTCTTAGTAGAGATAGCAGAGTATTCATCAACTCTGTTGTAATACATTTACTAATCTATCATAAAGTTGTGGAGGAGGGAGCCCTATGACCAAGACACAGGCAACAAAGGTGATCAGCAGTGATGTGCAACACTTCCAAGTCTATCCTGCAGAATTGGAGCAGGCCTGGGTACGTCTATCAATGCCTCTTTGAAAAACAACACATCAAAAAATATTCATTTAGAGTCAATGTGAGTGAAAAATAGACTAGTATCACAAGAGTCTTTATACTGTTTGTGTCCTCTGTCTTACAACTAATATCCTAAATAATACATTTTCTGTATAATAAATGAGGGTAAGCTAGTAATGCCAAAATAGGCAAATCATTATTTATAACTGAAATATTCAATAAAGTAAAATAAAAAAATATGTAAGAATACTGGAGAAAAGGAAAAAGTGCTATCAAGTTGCCAAAGATAATCCAATAAATCATTAAGACCAATTACTAAAAGACATCTTGACTAAATATGATGTTTTTTAAAAGACACAATTCCAAATAATACCAACAAAATGTTATAGAATGTCATATCTCTACCTGGAATTATAATATTATCTGAGTGGGCTTTTCTCCCCTGAATGTTGCCCGTTATTTCTCAGTTTGTTTGTCTTTTAAATCTTTTTCTCACTGATGCATGGGGCTTCTTGCAGTAGTGAGGAGTTCTACTTATAAATGTTAGGTACCTTACACTTGCTATAAACATTTTCCTAGTGTGCCAATTTAACTTTATTATGAGTAGATCTTTAATATTAATAAAATAATATATATTCACTGAAGAACATTTATAATTAATAATAATAAAATATTCATTAGAATTAGTCCCACATAATCCAGACCAACATGGCTTCATTGGGCTTTTGATTGGGCTTTTCTCTCCTGAAAATTACCAAATATTTAAACAATTAATTAATTATTATTGCAATATTCTGTTCTAAAATGGAGACAAATTCCCCTACAAAATTGCATAATTTTGAGATGCACATGTATTAATATGATACATGTATATATTGCAATATAATTATCATCATAACTTTAGGTCACACTTCTATCATATAACACAATTATATCCCTTTTTTGTGGTAAGAACATTTAAGAATGTTTCTTAGTAATTTTGAAATATATAAAATATAATATTATATACTATAAACACTACGCTATACTTTTATATAGAACTTGCTCATCTTCCAGTAAAAGGTTTGTGCCATATAACAGTATCCCCCCCATTCCCCTTAATCCCTGGTAACCACCATTCTATTTCCTGTTTCCATGAGTTTGGCTTTTTAGATTCCACATATAAATGGTATCAAACAATATTTTATTAAATTTATTGGGTTGACATTGTATATAAGATTATATAAGTTTCAAGTGTACATTTCTATTACACATGATCTATATAATTGCACTGTATGCCAACCACTCAAAATAAAATCATTTTATGTCACCATATATTTGGCCCCCTTTACCCTTTACTACCCCTCTACCCATGTCATACAATATTTGTCTCTATCTTTCTAAGCATGATGCTGTCATGGTTTATCCAAAAGGCAGAATGTCCTTCTATCTCATGGCTAAAAAATTTCCTGTGTGTGTGTGTGTGTGTGTGTGTGTGTGTGTGTGTGTGTGTGTCTGTGTGTTGGGGCAGTCTAAGGAATAAATTATTAACTATGGATTCAAGAGATCACATCTTCTTTATCCATTCATCCATTGCATATACTGACTAGTAGGTTGTTTCCATATCCTGGAGTAGACTATTTTGAACAAAGCTGCAATAAACATATAAAGGAAGTGAATATACTCTTCATTATACAGTTTTCATTTCCCTTGGCAATCTACTCATATGGTAGTTTTATCTGATTATTTTTGAGGAAACATTATATTGTCTTACATAATGGCTGCTGCACCAATTTACATGTCCACAAACAATGCACAAGCATTTTTTCATATTTTTTCCACATCGTTTCTAACATTTATTTACCTTTTGTTTTCTTGATAATAAGCATTCAAAAAAGTGTGACTTGCTTCTTCTTTGAGGTTTCAATTTATATTTCCCTGATGATTTGTGATTTTGAGCACCTCTTTATATACCTATTGGTCATGTATACGTCTTATTTAGAAAAAAAAAATATCTAGTACCTCAGCTTATTTTTTAAATCATATTGTTTGTTGTCTTGTTATTGAGTGGTATGAGTTATTCTTATATTTTGGATATTAATCCCATATGAGATATATGTTCTGAAAGTATTTCTTCCCATTCATTTTTTTCTTTTCATATTAGATTGTTTTTATTCTTTGCTAGAATATAGTAACTGCTTTCACTTTCCCATGTTACTGTATTATTTTTACATAATTTGCCTTGAAAATAGAAGTGTAAAAATCACACCTTGTTCATTTTTTCATAAGTATCATAACATACTGTAGAAACATGTGTTTATTTGTTTATTCAGAAATAACCTATTACTTATCAAGTGATAACTGGTCAGTTATTAGTATTAAAATGATAAAGAAAAAGTGAGAGTTCCTATCTTCACAGGACCTACAGGAATGACAAAAATTATGTTAAAAAGCATTTGTAAGTGTTATGAAAAAGTTAATCAAAAGCTAGATGACAAGTATATAAAATGAGACCTGATCATGTGTATAAGATTCACAGATTATTTTCCAAGGAGGTACTGGTTGAACTGAGGTCTGGTTTTTGTAAGCAATTCTCCTATAAGTAGATACAGGAGGATGGAGGACAGTGATTCTAGACAGAGGCTCATAATTGATGCATCCTGTTGTTGCAGAGGATTCGATTGGTTGGATGCCTCTGTCACTAGTGGGAGTGGGATGGCTCTTGCACATCTGCAGAAAATGAATTTCTAAGACTCATACGTGAGAGTGAATGTTTTTTATTTGTGTAGAGCTACAAGTCTTGATTTGCAAAGTCTATTGTCTTTAAACCAAACCTGGAAAATGTGTAGTGTCTAGAGTTTTCATTCTATGGTGAAGTTGAGTCCAGCAGAGCATTGGGTTAAATTCAGTCCATCACTCCATTGTGTGGGTCCCACCTGGTCAAGAGCCATGTGAACAAATGCAAGGAGTGTACCCCATGCAACAGGAGACAGGTACACACAGCAGGAGAGTGGGGCTCCTTTATTCCAGAACTTAAATATCCAATCATCCTGCATGCAGATGCCATTCCTATTCTGGCCACTGACTTGTTACCAGCTGTAACTGACAAGTAAGCACTCTATCCAAAATAGGTGTGTGTCTTCCCTCTTTACCCAGACCTTCCTAGGCAGGTGTCTATTGTCCAGATCCTTCCTCCAGAGATCTGCAGAAAAGAGATTTAGAGAATGTTAACTGCACCTTCTTGGCAAAGTTTTATAATGGTATGCCTACATTATATAGTCTCCATTTATTCCCTTCCTGTTCATAATAACCAGGTTATTAATAATATCAACATTACATTCATAGAAACAAAAGGATGTTAGATTAGAATAAGGACACAAAACATGGATGACAATATTAAGCAACAAGTCTAGAGAAGTTACAAAAATGGAGAGGGAGCATGGAGGCCATAAAACTTAGGTGAGTTTCTTTAAAGAACAATAGAAAAGCTTGAAGAGCTTTAAAAAAGAAAATGCATGTGATCAGATTCCTTCTGCATTATTTGAATTGATGAAGCTAACTGCTCAGTTAAAAAGAAATGGAAGATATTGGGCTGTGGAATTGTCAATTATGGCTTTAGTTGTTGACGTATTAAATTTGAAAACCCTTTAAGAAATCCAAAGATCTATTAAGTAGACAGATTTATGAAGGCACTGTTTGATTTAAAATTGTAAATCATGAACACCTCAGTATACAAAGAGCATTTCAGTAAATTGGATAAGATGTTATAGAGAAAATGTTGTACATTTTTAGAAAAGAATGTCCAGAATTGAGTTTTAAGGAACTCTATTACTTAAGAATAGAGAAAAGAGGACAATCCAAGATGGCAGCATAGGTAAACACCTACACTGCTACCTCGCACAACAATTTCAAAACTACAACTAAAAAACAGAACAGACATCATCCAGAACCACATGAAAGCTGGCTGAGTGGAAGTTCTAAAACTAGAAGGAAAGATAGGGGCTCACAGAAACCCAGAGGAGTTGCAAAAAGCTGAGGTACAGAGATGTATGTGTGGAGAGAGCGGGTGCAGGAGTACCTGGCTGGCTTTCTCTGGTGGGAGGGAGACGGAGACTCTCAACGGCATTGAGCCCCTTATCATATGACACTAAACCCCAGATCCAGCTGAAACTCATATGGGGGGAGTTTGGACTGTGAAAAGGGAGAAGTGCATGGAAATTTAGGGGAGTGGCAAAACATCAGAAGGCTGGTGACGTGCACAGCACTGCACACAGAGGACCGACTGCTAATGGCGCCACTGGCTTTCGCTAGTGGGTGGGAGACAGAACCTCCCAACTGTGCCACTTCTAATTTCACTAAACCCCAGTTTCGGGTGAAACCCTGGGGACCCAGACTCATATGGTCCTGGAGCTCAGGAGAGCCAGAGAGGCAGCAGTCTAGAGGCACTGCAAGACTGCGCACTCACACAGGGATGGCTCCAGCGATTACTCAGTCACGTGAGACTCAGAGGCCATGGAGGGCGGGGCCAACTGGAAGGCAAGGCGGTCCCTTAAGCCCTAAGACTCCACTCTTCCCAAGCTCAACAGAGAGGCTATTGCAGTTTTGCAAGTCTGGTATCATAAGGCTTTATCCAACACAGAAGTTCTCCCAGCATAATGAAAATGCTGAGACAAGGGAAGGGAACACAAATAAAAGAAATGGAGGAAAACAAATGAGTGGATATAGATTTCAAAACCACGCTTATAAGGTTTTTCAAGAATATCCTAGAAAAGTTGGATAAAGTTAGCAAGACCCAAGATGGGATGAAAAAACAAAACAAAACAAAAACACAACTAGAGATGGAAAAGAACCAACTAAAAATTAAACATACACTGACTGAAATAAAAAATATTATACAGAAACCTAACAGCAGACTAGAGGAAGGCAAGAATTAAGTCAAAAATTTGAAATATAAATAATCAGAAAACACTCAACTAGAAAGCAAGAAGAGAAAAGAATCCAAAAATGTGAAGATAATGTAAGGAGCCTCTGGGGCAGCTTCACACGTACCAACATCAGAATTATGGGGGTGCCAGAGGAAGAGAGAGAGCAAGATACTGAAAACCTACTTAAAGAAATAATGACTGAAAACTTCCCACATCTGGTAAAAGAAATAGACTTACAAGTCCAGGAAGCACACAGACCCCCGTATAAAAGGAATCCAAAGAGGACTACACCAAGACACATCATAATTAAAATATCGAGAGCAAAAGACAAAGAGAGAATATTAAAAGCAGCAAGAGAAAAACAGTTCATTACCTACAAGGGAGCACCCATACGACTGTCAGCTGATTTCTCAACAGAAAGATGCAGGCCAGATGGGAGTGGCAAGAAATATTCAACGTGATGAATAGCAAGAACCTACAACCAAGAATACTCTCTTCAGCAAAGCTATCATTCATAATGAAAGGGCAGATAAAGAGCTTCACAGATAAGAAAAAGCTAAAGGAGTTCATCAACTCCAAACCAGTATTATATGAAATGCTGAAAGGTACTCTTTTAGAAGAGGAAGAAGAAAAAGGTAAAAAATAAGAAATTATGAACAACAAATATGTATCTATCAACAAGTGAATCCAAAAATTAAGGGAATTAAAAATTTGATCAACAGAATAAACTGGTATTTATAATAGAATCAGGATCACAGATAGGGAGTGGACTGATAATTCTCAGGGGGAGGTGGTGAGGGGTATAGAGGGAGAGACTGGACAAAAATCATACACCTATGGATGAGTTCAATGGGAGGAAGTTAAGGGTAAAGGGAAGAGTGGGAGCTGGGTGGAGAGGAGCTATGAAGGGGAAAAAAGAGAAATAAATACAGTGGTACCTCAAGATATGAGTGCCCTAACATATGAGATTTTTGAGATATGAGCCATTGAGCGAGCCATTTTTGTTTTGAAATATGAGCAACATTTGAGATAGGAGTAATTGCGTGGATTGGCCAGCTGCACAGGACCCACCAGTTTACCGTGACTCAAGCATCTCATAGTTTCCCATGCCTCAAGGTTACAGAACAAATTAAACTCGTATCTCGAGGTACCACTGTATAATAATCTGAATAATAAAGATTTAATTTAAAAAAAAAAGGAATAGAGAAAGGATGCTGAACTTGCAAATAGTGAAGAAGAACCAAAGAAATTAGAATGAATTTCAGAAGAGTAAAATGACATGTTAAAGAAAGCGTTTATCAAAAAGACAGGAAATATCAACCTGTGCAATGCATTATCAAATATGTTACACACTAAAATGTTAGATTTCGATGCATGACCAAATATGTAACTGAGACACAGATACACTCATTAAACCAAATATTTTATATTTTTTATTTAATAAATCTTTATTGTTCAGATTATTACATTTCCTCCTCATTTTTCACCCAATAGCTCCTCTCCACCAGGATCTCAACTCTCCCTTTGCTCTTACCTCCCCCTGCATTGTCCTCATCCATAGGTGTATGATTTTTATCTAGTCTCTCCCTACACCCCTTTCCCCCTTTCCCCTGAGAATTGTCAGTCCCCTCTCCTTCTATGCCCCTGATTCTATTATATTCACCCGTTTATTCTGTTCATCAGATTTTTTTATTCACTTGTTGATCGACATATATTTGTTTATCATAATTTTTATCTTTACCTTTTTCTTCTTCTTCCTCTTCTTAAAGAATATCTTTCAGCATTTCATATAATACTGGTTTGATCTTGATGAACTCCTTTAGCTTTTTCTTATCTGTGAAGCTCTTTGTCTAACCCTCAATTCTGAATGATAGCTTTGTTGGGTAGAGTAATCTTGGTCCTAGGTTCTTGCTATTCATCACTTTGAATATTTCTTGCCACTCTCATCTGGCTGCAGAGTTTCTGTTGAGAAGTCAGCTGATAATTGTATGGGTGTTCTCTTGTACATAACTAACTGTTTTGTTTTTTTGTTTGTTTTCTTGCTGCTTTTAATATTCTCTCTTTGTCTTTTGCTTTTGGCATTTTAATGATGATGTGTCTTGGTGTGGTCCTCTTTGGATTCCTTTTGTTTGTGATTCTGTGCACTTCCTAGACTTGTAAGTCTATTTCTTTCACTAAGTGGGAGAAGTTTTCAGTCATTATTTCTTCAAATATGTTTTCAATATCTTGTTCTCTCTCTTCTTCTGGCACCCCCATAGTTCTGATGTTGGTACACTTGAAGTTGTCCCAGGGTCTCCTTCCATTATTGTCACATTTTTGGATTCTTTTTCCTTTTGCTTTTTCAGTTTAGTGTTTTTTTGTTTCTTTGTATTTCAAATATTTGACTTGATTCCTGCATTCCTCTACTATGCTGTTAGGTTACTATATAATATTTTTTATTTCAGTCAGTGTATGATTAATTTCTTATTGGTCCTTTTTCATCTCCTCCTGGGTCTCACTAAATTTATCTGTCTTTTCTAGGAAATTCTTGAAAATACCTTATAACCATGGTTTTGATCTCTAAATCCAGTTGTTGGTTTTCCTCCATTTCTTTAGTTTGTGATCTGTTCCTTTGTCTCCGCATTTTCGCTGCTTCCCTGAGTTGGTAAAGGAGCTTTGCGTGCTAGGTGTCCTATATGGCCCAGTAGCTCTGCCTCCCTAGTTACCTGTGGTGGACTCTCTTGGTGCACCCCTTTATGGACTGTGTGTACAGCCTTGTTGTAATTAAGTCTTGATTGTTGTTGGTATCACTGGGAGAAATTGACCTCCAAGCCAATTGGCTGTGAGGATCAGCTGTGTTTAAGCCAGGAGAACTTCTGTGCTGGAGTCAGCCTTATGACACAAGATTTGCAAAATTGCAAAAGCCTCTCTATTTATCTTGGATGGGGTGGAGTATCAGGGCTGAGCAGAGACAGCCTTGGCTTCCCATCAGCCCACCCCTATGCAGCCCCTGGGTCTCAGTGTCCCTTGGTAGTCACTGCAGCCCTCTCCGTGTGCACTCATGTGCATGCGCACCTCCAGTCCTCTGCCTTTCTGGCTCCCCTGAGTTTCTGTGTGCTCCAGGGACCCATATAAGTCTGGGTCCCCAGGGTCTTGCACGAAACCGGGGTTCAGTGCAGTCCAAAGTGAATTTCAGAGAAATTGGGAGTTTCTGTCTCCCTCCCACTAGAGAAAACCAGTGGCACAATCAGCAGTGAGCCCTCTGTGTGCGCACTCACATTCATGTGCCTCCAGACCTCTGCCTTTACACGGCTCCCCTAAGTTTCCATGCACTGCTTCCTTTTCACAGCAGTCCAGACTCCCCCTGTATGAGTCTCACTTGGAACTGGAGTTCAGTGCAGTTGGATGTGGAGTTCAGTGCAGTCAGGAGTTTCTGTTTCTCTCCCACCAGAGGAAACCAGCCAGGCACTCCACCGCCCATGCTCTCCACTCACGTCTTCATACCTCAGATTTTTGCAGCCCCTCTGAGTCTCTGTGGGCCCCTCTCTTTTCTTCTCCTTGTAGATTTTCCACTCAGCCAGCTTTCCTGTGATTCTGGATGTTTTGAGATTGTTGTGCAAGGCAGCAGTTTAGGTGTTTACCTATGCTGCCATCTTGGTTTCTTCCCACCACTAATTATATTAAATGCTGTACATGCAACTCTATGTTAAGCATATATTTTTTAAATCTCCTTTTTAGCAGGTAAATGCTGCCTATACAGCAGCCTTAAGAAGTTCCACTAACACAAACTCTAGTTTCACTGTGTTATCATCAGCCCTGTCCCTGGGTCACTAAAACAGTAGATGCCACACTGCAAGGCAAGTACTACAGTTATGATGTAGGATTTATCAAAAAATGAAATTGAACTAGTTTCAAAGCCCTTAAATCTTCCCTCACAACAAGACTACATAAGTTGGAAGCTGTTTGAGACTAAAGAGAGTCTTCTACTATCTTGAAAGTTGTTAGTGTTTCTGCTTTACTCAGAGTGAAAAAGATGTGTTGCCAGGAGACCTCCTCTCACATGGAGAATTTCATACATGATTCATAAAGTTTTGAAGGACTGTGTGTTTCCTTCTCTCTAGAGAATCTAAAAGGGAAGAGTTGGTCAACACAGGCAGCTTTGAAAATGGAGACAAGGAAAGGTGACTATATTGGTATTAGGCTGACATTCCAAAGTATTTCATGAAAATAGAGATTAACTTCTATGGGACAAAACATGGGCCACACTAGTGAGAAGTCTATGGTATGGTTGTCACATGAAATGGAGAAATGCTTCAGCAAAATGAAAGTGAAGACTCCTGCGGTGCTCCATGGCTTAAGAAACAGGGTAATCAGCAAATGCTGAAACAGTGTTCCTCTTTACATTGCACAGGTACTTCAGGTTACAGAGCTCCAGATGAGCAGCGGGTTTCCAGTAAGTTTCCACTAAGGGACCCTTAGTAAGGAATAAGCATTAAATACACTCTATAACCAAAGAATATGATGCTACTTAATGCCAATATTAGTCAATTAGAGCTCCACTCCTTATTTTCTTACCTCTCTCTCCACTGTGCACATCAGAATAGCTTAAAAATCATGAGTAAACTGGGTGGGAAATGGATGTGATGATTATGCCTCCTTTTATCAATACTGAATTCATCCTGCTTCCTATACAGCAGCTACAACTATGAGTGAAGCCTAAAGGCTTTATGATTATGCTAAACTGAACAGACATGTTCTTTATTAATCAACACTGTTATCTTTCCTGATAGAGACACAAAAATTTAAGGAACTGACCCTAATTTTTATCCACAAACAGCAAAGCATCATTCACAGAACAAATGTAAAGAGATGGTGACAGATTATAAAATTGCTGCTGCTTGTAGTCCTTGAGTTTTGTTACTTTTATAGCAATCCTATCTAATAAAAGAGTAATATGGAAATTGACAGTACCTCTGCTACACCCACCAGCCATACCCACCAGTCACGCCCACCAGCCAATAAGAGTGAGTATGCAAATTAACCCAACCAAGATGGCTACGGCCACAGAGAGAGCAGGAGGGAGGCTTGGCTTGCCCATGGTGATGGAGGAAGCCAAGCTTTCCACAAACCCTGGCCTCCACTTAAGGCAACAATGTTTCAATGGTTGCCACCACGGAGGGAGCAGAAGGCTTGGCTCCTCTTCAGGCTACAAAGTTTCAATTGTAGAGATAAATAAATCCCAGATAACACGGCCTCTGCTCAGGTCATTGGGGAGGCATGTCCCGCCTGAAAACCACCATAGGCCCCTCACCTAGGCCATCCTACACCCCAAGGGAACACCCACCCTGATCTATGTCACCCTTCAGGGTAAACCAGCTGACTTCCACCTGTGCACCAGGCCTATATCCTATATAATAAAAGAGTAATATGCAGATTGACCATTACTCCAACACACAAGATGACTGCCCCCATGTGGACACAAGATGGCCACCACAAGATAGCTAGCAGGAGAGGGGAGTTGTGGATGATCAGGCCAGCAGGGGAGAGCAGTTGGGAGAGGCCAGGCCTGAAAGGGAGGGCAGTTGTGGGCAATAAAGCCTGCAGGAGAGGGCAGTTAGGGGTGACCAGGTCAGCAGAGGAGGGAAGTTGAGGGTGACTGAGCCTGTAGGGAAGGGCAATTGGTGGGGATCCAGGCCTGCATGGGATGGAAATTAGGGGTGACTAGGCCCACAGGGGAGGGCAGTCAGGGGCAAACAGGCTGGCAGGGAAGCAGTTAGGCATCAATAAGGCTGGCAGGGGAGTGATTAGGGGGTGATCAGGCTGGCAGGCAGAAGTGGTTAGGGGAAATCAGTAAGGCAGGCAGATGAACAGTTGGCAGCCAGCAGTCCTGGATTGTGAGAGGGATGTCCAACTACCCAGTTAGGCCTTACTGAATTGGGCCTAATCAGGCAGTTGGACATCCCTCAAGGAGTCAGAGATTCGAGAGAGAGTAGGCTGATTAGACTGCTAGCTCCTAATCACTTACCTGCCTACCTGATTGCCCCTAACCACTCTGCCTGCCTGCCTGCCTGCTTGCCTCATTGCCCTTAACTGCTCACCTGCCCGCCTGATTATCTCTAAAGGATGAAGGACACCCTTCTCTCCCCCATACATGAATTTTGTACACTGGGTCTCTAGTTATGAATAAATAAATATATTCATTTATGCAATTCCTTGGAATACATCATGAATTAAATCATCATTTTAATACCTTTATGTTATTAACAAATTAATATTAGTTGCATAGTTTAAAAGCTTACTATTTTTTTCCAATGCTTAACTGAAAGTAGAGGTCAATAAATTAAAGCTTGTAAGCAAAATCTAGGTCTCCACTTGTTTGTTTACATATTCTCTACAACCACTTTTGGCTAAAACAGTGGAGTTGAACAGTTGCAACAGAGACTGCCTAACTAGAAAAATATAAAGTATTTACTATGGAAAATATGTTTGACCACCTCTTATCTGTAGCAATGTTCTATATAACCTCCAGAATCAGGTGCAAGTATTTTTATCATATTATAAGAATTTTTACTCAACAGATGATTTTCTAGTTGATAGTAACACATTGATGTTAAAGGAAAATAAAACATGTTAATGTGCTTATGTGTATTGCATACTTTCATGAAATACTGAAAATTGCCAAATTATGCATTTTGCTTACAAATGTTTATTTCTCATGTGTTTATTGAAAAGACATGCCAGTGTAGTTCTACTACTAATTATACACTTATTTAGAATGAAGTATATGACATGTGAGACTTAATATATCAATAAGCTGCAATAATATAATATACTAGAGGTCTGGTACATGAAATTAGTGCATGGGGTGAGAGGTCTCTCAGTCCAGCCTGTACCCTCTATTAATCCAAGACTGCTAGCTCCTAATCAATTACCTGCCTGCCTGATTGCCCCTAACCACTCTACCTGCCTGCCTGCCTGCCTCATTGCCCTTAACTGCTCACCTGCCCACTTGATTATCTCTAACTACTCTGCCTGCTTGCCTGTCTGATTACTCCTAACTGCCTCTGCCTCAGCCCCCGTTGCTGGAGCTTCATCAGGAAGGATGCCTGGAATGATGTCCAGAAGGTCATTCGGCTATCCAGTCTAATTAGCATATTATACTTTTATTATTATAGATATGTAATGTGTGGGAACCTCTTTCCACGTCCCGCATGGTTCAGGGTTCCTGGGTCAGGGTTCGGGTTCTGAAGGAGGCTGCACGCAAACGAAATGAGAGACTAGAAAACATTAATTTGGCGATATTGGGGGGCCAGGCGGGAGCCTTCCTCTAGTGGGAAGGACTGCCATTTGCTCTGGCCTTTTTCTCCCTTTTATTAAGGCTTTGGGACACTCCCCTAGCCTTTAGGCAGGAAATAACAAAAACAGAAATTAACATGAAACAAACAGATAGTTTCAACTAAACAATGAGTAATCAGCTCTGACCTTTCAGAGCAATTAAGGTTTGCCAGCCTTCTGGCCTTCTGTTTACATCCACCTAGTGAGAACAATTACATCCACCTAGTGAGAACAATATTTGGTGACAGTAATGAACAGGACCTGAAAAAGTATTTTTTAAATTCTTAATAACCCTTGTATAGCATGAAATGAAGTGGATTTTAAAATTTAATAATATAAGTGTTATAAAAGACATAAGATGAGACTAAGACATATCTATTAATTATTAACCTGATAACTAATATCATGATATTAAGCAACAACAGTAATCTTGCAACCCTTTAGTGGCATATTTAAACACCTAACAGAAATGCAAAGTTTTAATAACATTGACAACTCAGTATATTATGCAAATAATAGCTCTAGATAAAATTAAAATGTCAAGTAAAGTATTTAAATCATGAACTCAGAATCAGGTCTGAAAACTCAAGTTTTCTTTGTTGCTCAATGTACTCACACATGTAAATATAATTGGTATTATAATTGCCAGAACTAAAATCACAAAATCCCCACAAGTAGAAAATATCATGGGGGAGAAAGTGGGAGAATATAATAGAAGAAACCAATTCACTGTATTCTGAACAAGAAATTATCTCATTATATATAACAAGGACCAAATTAAGAACTGACTAGTCAGTTGCCCATAACACTTAAATATAAAGATGTTAAAAAACATTATTTCTAAAATGGAATAATTTGAAAATGTACAAATCGCCTCTGTTTTCATCTAGTGTTGTCTAATAGAAGTCAAACATACACACACTTGTACATATGAAATAGGTTATTTTTATTAAGGAGCCAGCCTTATGTGCACTTAGTGGTTATCTCACTACTGGCCTTGAAAACAACATACATATTTCTATCCAATTAAAAATGCACCTGGTATGGCATTGAAATTATGGGCATATCTAGTCTCTGGCCTACAAGGTCAGACAGCTGGGATTAGCCTTCTCACCACATCACAAGATAGGTCCATATTCCAACATCTAGCAGGGAGTGGTTGGGAGATAAGGAGTAGTCAACAGGAACTGTTGTGGCCCACTGAAACTCCTCTCCTCCCTCCCCACCCCCCACAACGCAGCTGTTTGTGGATTTTAGAACAAGGAAAAAAAATGTGGTTTGGATTTTAAAAAGGGCTGCCATACCCCTGAGGCGGCACAGTTGTGAGTGTGTGGACTCCACCTGCGTATGGTGCCCTCACGGCCATTCTGGCCAGCTCAGTAAATCCTTGCTTTCTTATTACCAATTTAGCAGCCTCTGTGGTCTTTTGCAATTGTGAAAATCGCCTCACAATACATACACATACACACACACACACAAACACACACACACACACTCATGTACAGAGGCAGTCAAAATGATTAAATTAACAAACCAACAAATATAAAACTTATATCCTTCCCTGTCTTTCTCTTTCTCAAACATACATAAAGTGATCAATGCTGTGAAGAAAAAGCTAGAGAAGAAGGACAGACTGAAGGAAATGAAGAAGCTAATCATGTGGGTCCTAAGATAAATTTACAGAGAGAGGGAAGAATACATATTAATGTCCTGAACATTTCTAATTTTTAATTCATTTAAATACATGTTTTCAGCCTTTTTACACATTTTAATCCCACATTTTTTCTCATTAAATCTGTTTCTGAGTTCACTTACACATTTTTAGTGCTACACAACAAAGAACATATCTAAATAATGTAATTATCCTTTAGCCTTTGAAGCAAAAGGATGATTACATTAGAGTTCAGACTTCTCCATGATAATCAACTTCACATTGTCTGTATTAATGTATTGTTCAATGTTGGAAAAGCAATATGCATAAAATGAAATTATGTATGTGCCTATAAATGTATATGTCTCTATGTTTAACAGCTCCAGAGATAAATTCTTGAGAATAACTGAAATGAATATCCCTTGCTGATCACTTTTTCTCTTTTATTGCAATAGGCTTGCTAACACCTATGAGATTTTAAAATGCTGATGATACCTTTCACTCATTAATTTCACTTCTTTGAATGTATAGTTAGTGTGCATGGAATCCTGTAGACATTATATATTTTTCATTCATTTATATTTATATTATTAAAATATGTATGTATTTATATTTTGGAGAAATGAGGTAAAAGCAGCTAATAAAATTAAAGTGTCAGAGAAAAAAGGGTATTGGTTCAACATTAATTGAAAAAAACACACAAAAAAACAGCAACTATGTTTTATATCTATTACATGGTGGACTCTAAAAATATTCAGAGAAAAACTGCCAAAAAGATATACAGTAAAATAGCAATAACATTTTTACATTAATCCAAGGATTACAGGTGAATTTTTGTTCTTAAGAAATTTCTGGTACTTTCAAAAAATGAGCTCAGCCAGTGCTCTCAGTGGTTGAGAATCAGCAAGTCACTGTTTGATTCTGGGTCAGTAATTTATGAGTTTCAGGCTCAGTCCCCAATGGGAGGTTTACAGATGATCAATTACTCTCTCTTATCATTGATGTTTCTTTCTATCTCTCCCTCTCTGTGCCTCTCTGAAATCAATAAATTTTTTTTTTAAAAAATTGAGGTGTATGGTTAAACACTAGATGGATATTTGATGATTATTGACAAGACTATACACTTGTGTAACCAAACTCCAATGATTACCTTCCAGATATCTTTATAGTGAATCACCAACCTCCTTGAGGTAAAATCAACCTCTGATTTATAGTCCTATAGATACCCCAAGACTGGGTATATGCCAGCTATATGTTGCAATTTCATAAAGCTGCTAAGGAATTTTTGTACCAGTATTTATGAGTTCCCATTGTTAGGCATCTTCTTCAATATTTGGCTAAGTCCTTTTAATTTTAGCCATTCTTATAGGTTTTTAGTAATAATTCATTTTGGTTTAATTGGATTTCACTGGTGATTAATGGTACTGGGTGCTTTTTCACATTGTTATTGGCCAATCATATATCTTTGTGGAGCTTCTCTCCAAATATTTGCCTATTTTTTTAAAATTGGACGTGAGCTATTATATGTATTTTAGATATGAAAACTTTCATATAATCAATATTCTCTTTACATCTAAAACTGGCCTACTTTGATAAGCAGAGGGACTGAAGTTTAATAGTTCAATCAGTTTACTTTTATGTTATGTTTAGTGTTTGTGAGTTTTTTCTAAAAAACATTTTATTACTCTAGGCTATTAATTCTTTTTACATTTCTTTTTAACACCTTATACTTTTTACTTTTACATTTTGATCTATGATTCCTTCCTATAAACTTATATATGTTGTGAGGTAGAAATCAAGTTCTCTTTTCCCTTATGTGAATATAGTTCTAGTAATACTTATAAATATTTTTCCCTATCCATTCATTTGCACACTTATCAAAAATCATTTTACTATATTTACATAAGTTTAATTCTGTCCTCTCTTCCATTGACCACTGTCTAGTCTTGCATAAACACCTAAGTATTTTATTTATTACATTTAATATGCAAAAATCACATTAATTTCTATTTACAAACAAAAATATAATTGATAAAAACTACTTAAAATAGTAGAAAAATACTTAAACTAACATGACTAAAGAAAGATGTGCAAAATTTGCTGACTTCAAACTAAAAAACATTAGTGAGAAAAATTAATATGATCTGAATAAATAACTATACAATGATTATAGTTGTTATATTCAGCATTATAGAAATGTCTTTTTCACCAGTTTATCTATAAAATTAATGCAATTAAAATTCATATATCAGTAAGTCTTGTATAGTAATACAAGTTTTATAAATTTATAAAAATAATCTTGATAAAGGAGAATAAATGTAGAAGACTCACACTACCATATTTTAATTAGAAGGAAATCAATTTATATTTTATCATTAAGTATATAAACAGCTGTACTTTTCTATGTGGTCTTTCTCAGTTTGAGGAAATTCCTTTGTTTCTACTTTGCTAAGATATTTTATCATGAACAGGTAATGATTTTTTTTTTTTAATATATTTTTTATTGATTTTTCACAGAGAAGTAGGGAGAGGGATAGAAAGTTAGAAACATTGATGAGAGAGACATTGATCAGCCGCCTCCTGCACGCCTCCTACTGGGGAATCGAACCTGGGACCTTTCAGTCCTCAGGCTGACTCTCTATCCACTTAGCCAAACCAGTTTTGGCGACAAGTAATGATTTTGTAAATTATTTTTTCTGCATCATTAAGATAAAGTTAATGTGAAGAAATAGATGTTTGGTTTTAAAATACTGAATCACCTTTACTTTCTTGATCATAATGTTTTCTGATTTTTAACTTCTCTAAGACAATTTTTATTTTCAAATTTTCTCTAATAAATTTAAATTCTTTTTAGATTTTAATAGAAACTGTGCTTCTTTGAAAAATAAAAGAATATTATCGAATTTAAAATATTAGTTAATGTCAAAACCGGTTTGGCTCAGAAGATAGAGCGTAAGCCTGGGGACTGAAAAGTCTGGGTTCGATTCTGATCAAGGGCATGTACCTTGGTTATGGTCTCATCCTCAGTGGGGGTGTGCAGGAGACAGCTGATCGATGCTTTTCTCTCATAGATGTTTCTAACTATCTCTCTCCCTTCTTTCCTGTAAAAAGTCAATAAAATATATTTTAAAAATAATAAAATAAAAAATTAATGAATATGTTCGTTTTCCTCTATTTTTTCTTATTACTCATTTTTTCTTCTTCTTCAAAAATGAAGCAATAACTATGAATTTGCCTTTGGTTGCTTTTTTTCCTTAGAATATGGAACTGAGAAATGAGAATAGCTTTTCCTTTTAGCTTTCTTTATTTTATAAATATATATCACTTATTGCAGACTAATCATACAGTTAGAATAAACTGAAGAGGACATAATTTCATCGAACAGTCTAATGTGCATTGATTATATTTCTGATGGACTTTTAGCCTGGCACTTAAGTCTAATAAAGTAAACTATAAGTTTCTAAGTTAATCAAAATATATAACTCTGAAAAATTTTAATATGCATTTTCTTGCAGAATTGTTGCCTTATGACATTTCTGTAACATTTTTATTTATGTAAATATCTATACTGTGATTGTGATGAAAACAACAAAAATATATAAAAATTCTAAGACTTGGTCTTGAATTAAATATCTGTGTTGAGTTAATCTGTTACTTTTTTTTCTGTGTGAAATAATGCTGTGTAGATATCTGCCTTCTATGCTGAAAGAAAAGGGGTAATGGTTGCAAATTATTGTTTTTTATAAACAGAGGATCACTATATAGTTGATCTTATTACTTATATTTAGCCTAGGATACTGCTAGAAGAGATCCAAGACTGAATAAAATCACAATAATAATAACTTGCAATGTAACTATCACCTGAAGGTGAATCATAAATGAGCTAAACATTACTTGTCCAGAGCCAGCTGGCAGAAAGCCTAAGTAGAGTTAGTGTTTCAATTTCATTATGAGTATTTAAAGAGCACACACATTCAGACACATTCACATACATAGGCCCAGCTTTGTACATTCAATTATGCCAATTGCAGGCTTGGCACCATCACTAAGAAGAGCCACTATGAAAATGTCACTTTTACTTATTTCTTCAGAGCCATTAAAGAAGAAGTATCAAATATATAGCTTGTCTTGACTATTAAAAAGGTCAAAATACTACCAAAAATACATCCAAACATGTTATATTTTAAAATTTGAATTTATTTTTCCTAAACTATTTTAAGTAGTTTCGATCCCAGAAATAATTATAGCAGAGGAAATAAAATATAAGAAAATAGAGAAACTGGGGGTCAACACCTAGAGAAATCATGCTAACTCTTTACACATGTCATTTTAGAACTTTTAAAGTAGCCCTCTTCTCCCTCCCCTACTCTCTTTGGCAACCACCACACTGCTGTTTATGTTCATAAGTTTCACTTTTATATTCTACATATTAGTGAAATCATATAGTTCTTAGCTTTTTCTGTTTGATTTATTTCACTTTGCATAATGTTCTCAAGGTCCTAATATGAGGTGACAGAAGATTCAATTGGTGGTGGGCACATGCATGCATATATATATATATATATGTATATATATATATATATATATTAAATTAGTAATCCACACGTAAAACCTATATGTTCATATTGACTAATGTCATCCCAAATATTTTTTAAAAAGTTTAGAGTACCCAAAATTATAAAAACTTTTGTTGTAAAAAACAAACAAAAGAAGTAACTATATATCTAAAATGGATCACATTATAAATATTATTTTAATAAATGTTTTCAACATATTAAACATTGTTTTCCAAGTACCAATTTATTCTCTGTGTATATCATTCTTTTTAGTGGCTAAACATTATTGTTTTAGATAGTTGTACTTAGTCTTTATTATTGAAAACTAGAGGCCCGGTGCACAAATTTGGCTGGCCCGCTTTGATAGGAGCCGATTGGCCAGGCTGACCAGGGGGAAGGGACACAGGACGTTGGCTGGCCAGCCCTCCCCCCAGTGGGATCAAATTCCAGGTCAAGGGGACAATTTGCATATTAGCCTTTTATTATATAAGATGTATTTCTAGTTTTTCATTATTACTAAAAAAATTATTTCTCTTATATACTTGTGCATCCTCCTGCATATGTCCTTAGTAATAAATGACAGCTATAGTAACAATGAATCAAGGATCAGGAAACTTAGAATTTTTGTATACATTAAGTTTCCTTCAGCTACTTATACCAATTTATTTGTCTAGACATAATGTGAAAACTTTTAGTAACTAATTTTTTCTATCCACTGACTATTGAGTTTGGAATTCACAAACCAGTCAAGAATTTAGATACTTTAATTTCAGAATAATTTTTATTATTTTATTTCAAAATCTGGTATTATCATTTCTTTGTACTACATTGCATTGTGTGACAACTGAACAAAACACAAGCAATTTTGATCCCAAACTTTGTCAACTGTGAGTTCTACATACAACAAAAGTGCCTTCAATCCATACAGTCTGTCATTCTCACATTTCTAAGAATTTATGAATCAGGGTGTATAAATTATTATTATCATTTATTTCTTTGTTTTAGTAAAAAAATAAGAACATTGCATGTGATAAATAAATTATTGGCTATTCCCATGAATCTAAGAGGCGAGATAAAAAGGAAAACGAAGAATGTGTATTTACCTGTCATTACATTGGAGAAGTAAACAAGCCTTGCTTCATCCTTAAAGTTGGTTAATAAAGAAAGGATATATCTTAGAAATTTGCATACTGAAAAGTGACCATAAGAAAAGAAAACTGACCATAAATGGAGAATTATATTTTCCTAAAATATAAGAAAAAATATATGTACAAGTCCACACATAAAAGAAAAATAAAGAAATCTTAAGCAAAAATATTTAAATATAAATTATAAACCAAAATAAAGTTAATTAAACAATCAAAGGCCTCAATTTGCCCTGTTGGAAAGTGGGGAGTGATAACAGCATCTGCTTTAAAGGACTAGTGAGAGGACTAAATATGTGAAAATACACAGAATTTTCAGCCAAGTGCCTGTCACAGTAAGCCCTCCATGCAAACTTATATTAGCTTTGGAAGCCCATTTATATTTGCTTTCTAGTTCAGGATCTGATCTCTTACAGCACTAGGTTTGTTGCATGTTGACTCTAGGCATCTGTTTTAATTCTGTAATATTTGATGGTATTCTGAGTCTGTTACTTCTCTATATTAATTTGTTGACTTAACAGGTATAGATAGCCCTCCACAATCTGCCCAACATTCTTCCATGCACTATAGTTGTAAACATAAACAAAATTATTGACATGTCTGTCCTTATAAAGTGATAGTGCCAACCATAAACAGAAAAAATAAATATGTAATATGTGAAATAATATCCTAGAAATACATTATGGCAATGAAAAGGAGGTGTGTGTGTGTGTGTGTGTGTGTGTGTGTGTGTGCTTGCATTTTCAACCTTAAATATTGTGGTCAAAATTTCAATGATGATATTTTTAAATATATGAGGCAAAGATAGAATCATGCAGATATCTTTGTGAATCAGCTCTTAATGAAGGGGATATTCATAACGTTTGTGAAGCTAAAGAATGTGCACTCTGTTTCTATTGTAAGAACATAAATGAGGCCAGTGGGTTGATAAGAATAAGTAGGGGACAGAATAGTGGCCAATAATGTTAAGGGTCCAATAAAATGAGAGCTTCATTGGCAATGGCAAAGAGAAGGTAGGTAATGCCACAGTAAATTGGGACTGAGCAGCCAGCAAGATAGGGGAAAAACTAAGCGAAGTGAGTAACTTTGAATTGAATAGTTGAGGGCAATAAAGATCTAACAGAAATTGGCGGGAGGGATGACAAAGTGGGAGTGAGGGGCGATGGAAAGTAGCTGGAGTGGTTTCCTTAGAATAGGGAGAAGGAAGAGGAACCTAGAGCAAAGGGCAGGGGTGACCTTCTATAGAGGGAATTATAGACAATGTCACCTTTTCACTAGGAGAGAAGGCCACATGCAGATACAAGAGATACGTGGTTAGCACACTCTGATGTGCTACATCCTTCAGTGAAAGGTTCCCAAACAAACTAGCATCCAAGTGCCATTTCTACCAATCTAATTCAACTCCAGTGAGATGGGAGTTTGCAGGGCTGTCCAGTTCTTCAACAGGCTTCTAAAGAGGACATGAGAAAAAACATCTAAACTGAAATGCTACAATAGTTCAACCTCAAATTGTGCATAACAGTGATTTATTTGTATGAATAATGCTTTTAAGCTAACATTATTCAGATGCTTACTATATACTTGTTAAGTTTAAATGGATTACCATACTTAAAAAGGTTTCTTCTAATTTAATTTATATATCAATTTTACCAAGTATTACACATTGTACTTTATGCATTACATATAATGTCCAAGATCTCATTTCAAAAATAATCTTTTAATCAATATGTCATAACTTTTAGTTTACAGAGCACCATTGATTATTACTCTTTTGCCCTATTGTTTTCTGAAATACATATGAGATATATGAAAGTATAGTGTGAAAGTCTACTGATTAATGGGAGGAAGAAAAATAGGTCCCTTAGTCTCCCAGCCATAGTTAGAAATGGAGTGAGTATAGAATATTTCCCTGTTCTCCCCTTAACCCAATGATCTCTGTTAATTAGGCTTCTGCACATTTTGTTTTGTGGTGTGTGTGTGTGTGTGTGTTGTTGTTGTTGTTTTTTTAATTTAGTGCTACATGCTTTTTGGAGAGGGGAGATTTCAAAACTAAGATTAAATCCTCCCGTAGTCTTAATTTTCAGAGTCTTTTTGCCTTTTCATAATTTCTGGTACTCCATGTCATTTTACTTTTCAATTGGGACAAAATGCACCAGCTAATATCCAGTTGCTCTTTTTTGGCTGAAATTTACTATGTTTTAAGAAATCTCTGTCTTAATTAAATATAAAAGCCAACTATTACTTTTTCTTTTTCTGTACTTAGATTAGTTTATTAAAAGAGTAAGCCATGCCACATCCCTGAAAACCTCCAAGGATACCATCATTTTAATAATGATATTTTATTTTCTTTACTGAATAATTATAGTTTGACTCTTAACTTGTCCATGTTATAAATTCGTGAAAATCTGTGTTCCAACAGAAAATACACACACTGAGTAATTTTTAAATTGCTACGAAAAACGTAAACTACCTTTAAATATCCACAGTAACATAGAAGAAAACACTTTAATTTCTTATCTACAGCAGAGGGCTGAAATTTAAAAAAGGCATTTTGATTGTAGTGTGCTGGTTAATGACAGAAATATATTTTGTAACCAGATCTTTGTGACTAAGAAAATACTCTATTTTTGCTAAATCATATCACTACCTCCCTACACATCCCACCCATGTACTTGAACTCAGAGGATTAATTTTTAAAAATGAAGATTTTTACACAGAGAAACATTATGTGTTACTTGTCATTATACAATTTACAACTTTAATTCTGTGAATAAACTCCTAGAAGGCATTAGGCTAGTTTCCATTCATTTGTGAGCCTTTTTATGTCAAATAGAGGATAACCACCTAAACACTAAAAGCATTCATGGACATTTTACTGGTTTTAATGACTTAAGTAAAAGAAGAACTGGAGATCTACATTTAAGTCCAAATAACCTCTGGGTTTTAGTTATTGTTCTACTTCTTCCCAGTTGTGTGATATTTGGATCAATTTCTCCACTTCCTAAGCTGGGTTTTCTCTAACAGTAAAAGAGATTGGCTCATAATATACCTCACAAGCTTAGAGAGCTATCATAGTTATAAAACCAGCTAGCAGTTATATGATTCCTTATTCCAGGCATGATTCTAAGGATATTATACGTATTCATTCATTTCATCTGTGCACGGCCTTGTGAGCTGGGTCCTATCATCACTGACATTGTACAGAGAGAATAAAGAAGTACAGAATTAAGTATTTACCAAGTGCACCTCTGGCACTCAGCCTCCAGAGCCCACACGGTTAATCACTGTGCTCAGCTGCTTTTCATCAAGGCAAAGTATGGTTTAAAGGTGCTTTGTCAACTGCTTGCTATTCAGCTGTTAGTGTTCATTGATTATTTATTTTTTATTTCATTATCTATGCCTAAAATACATATATACATACTGAATATTTTTTAAAAATCTAAAATGTCATTTACTATT